>JAOUZG010048984.1:323721-342754 GCA_026289955.1 Argiope argentata | reverse complement strand
ACATTTATTTATTAGGAAAAAAGGTAAGTCACACACAACACAAGATAATTTTAAACAATTACACAAACACATAGAAAAGTTTGAGATGCATCCATGCCCGTTGCTTGAGCTTTACTGGTGTTTTCGAGGTTTGCGCTCAATAGTCTAGGTGGCGCAGCAGTTCCGGTTACAGTCAATAGTGGCTGCTACAATCTCCCCCTCTGTCTCTGATGACGTCCCGACGAAGAGACAGGACTAAAAGTATTGGGAGGTCTTTTGGCAGTCTGTGTTATCTGTTGTGGCTTATTGAGTTTCTGGGCAAGGTGATTTGATGTAGATGACCCGGGCACACAAGGAGGTTGTTGAGTAGTAATACGTGGTGGCACGACAGGTTTTGGCGGTCTCCCTCTTTTTCTAAGAGGGACAACTGGAGAAGTATCCACATCGATGAAGGGCGAAAGAGCAGATGTATGGTAGGTTGCTATCGGTTCGGAGGGCTTATTAAGGCTGGCTATCACATATGAAGTAGGAGACTTCTGGGTGAGGATCAAGTATGGTCCGTCCCGTTTTGGAATAAATTTTGAAGTTTTTTTTGTGTTTGGTGTTACTTATGGGGTGCAAAGTAACCCAAACTTTATCACCAGGAGAATAAAAAATTTGACGTCGGTTTTTGTCGTAGTATTTTTTTCGTTGATCTTGTTTTATTTCGATACGTTCTCGTATGTCATTTGTAATGTTTACAAATCTTTTCAAATACGGTGCGATTTCTGGAACGAAATTATCGTTTTCGACAACAGTCCGAAAATCTTGAACTACATCGTCTACAGTTCTTAATTCTCTTCCGAATTGCAGGAAGGCAGGTGTATGTCCTGTAGTATCACAAACAGCCGAATTCATAGCAAAACGAATATACGGGAGTTTTTCTTTCCAACTATCGTGGTCGTTTCCCACAAGAATAGCCAATCGAGGTTTTAGATCACGATTTTTCCTTTCTACAGGATTAGCCTGAGGATGATAAACTGGAGTAAGGCACTGATCTACTTGAAGAACAAAACATATTTGTTGGAGGACGGCGCTAATGAATTGTGGGCCATTATCACTTATAATACATCTGGGAATACCATATCTTAGAAATACTTCTTCTATCAGTGTGATTGCACATTCTTTAGCAGTGGCTGATTCCAGAGCAAACAGTTCTATCCAGCGGCTTGCGCAATCTTCAACGATAAAGATCCATCGTTTACCAGTAGCGCCTTGGGGTAATGGTCCAAACAAATCAATTGAAAGTGTCTCAAATCTTTGAGATTGGATAGGTGTCCTTAAAAGTCCAGCAGGTTTCAAATTAGTAGACTTGTACCGAGCATTTCTTTACATATGCAGCAATGGAAGACCGCATTCCTATCCAGTAATAGCGCTGGGCTATTCTATGATAAGTTCCATCTTCACCATAATGACCTGCAGTAGGTGCATCATGGTATTGTTTTAACACGTTTGAAATTTCATGAGATGGAACAACAAGTTGTGCCTCTTCTGTATCTGCATCAGGAACAAAGCGATAGAGGACTCCTTGGTTCATCAAATACCCTCTTCCGGTCCAGTTTACAAAATTTTCATCTTTAGGTGATGATTCAAAGCTTTCAATTATTGGACGCAAATTATCATCTTTCAATTGAGAATCACGCATTTCCTTTGAAGTTCTCGCAGGCATGTCTGCTATCACAGTATTACAAATTTCACGAGAGGAAATGTCTTCTTCGCAAACTGGCCGTGAAAGCATATCCGCAATGACGTTTGCTTTTCCAGATACATATTGAACTTTCAAGTTGAACGATTGAATTTCTAAAGCCCATCGAGCAAGTCTTCCTGTTGGGGACTTAAGAGTCAAAAGCCATTTCAAAGGTTGGTGGTCAGATGCCACTGTTACTTCTGACCCTTCTAAGTAACCACGGAACTTTTTGAGGGCCCATACGACAGCCAGAGCTTCTCGTTTTGTAGTTGAATAGTTGTGCTCTGCTTGAGAAAGCAATCTGCTAGCATATTCAATAGGGTGTTCTTCAGAGCCTGAGCTTTGAAGTAAACAAGCACCAAGGGCATAATTACTAGCGTCTGTCCGAAGAACGTATGGTTTATTTCCATCAGCTTGCTTCAACACGGGAGGTGTTACGAGACAAGTTTTTAAGTTATCAAAAGCATTTTGCTGGGTGAAACCCCATTCCCATGAAGCTTTTTTCTTTGTAAGATCACTAAGAGGTCGTGATATTTCTGCAAAGTTAGGAATGTATCTGCGGAACCAGGAACATGTTTGAAGGAAGGATTGTACTTCTTTAACATTTTTGGGAGGTGGCATTTTCTGAATGGAGGAAACTTTTTCCTGATCAATTTCAATTCCTTCTTGTGTAATCCAAAATCCTAAATATTTGACCCGAGATGAAGCGAAATGACATTTATCTCTATTTGCTTTCAATTTAAAAAGTAAGAGTCTTTCGAAAACAGCTTGTAAATCAGAGAGATGTTTCTCAAATGATTCTGACAAAATGATGATGTCATCGAGATATGTGAGGGTGAGAATATCATCGACCATTTCGGAAACGGTCCATTAACCTTTGAAAGGTTGCAGGGGCATTCCTTAAACCAAATGGCATTCGTAAGAACTTGTATGTTCCAAAGGGACACACAAAAGCAGTTTTTTCTTGATCGTCTGGATGAACTTCAACTTGATGATATCCTGCTCGAAGATCGATAGTTGACATGAAAGGAGTAGGTTTTGCGTCATGCAGCAAATCATCCATTCGTGGAAGTGGGTAGGAATCAGGAATTGAAATGGAGTTCAGCTTTCTGTAATCAATGCACAGGCGCATTGTACCATTAGGTTTTGGTACCAATACCACAGGCGAAGCATATGGGGATTCACATTCTACGATAATTTCTTCTTCCAAGAGCTTATTAATTTCTTGTCTTAAGATTTCTTTCTTTGCAGGACTCATTCTATAAGGTGGCACTGCAATTGGAAGGTGGTCACTGGTATTGATTCTGTGTTGGATAAAAGGTGTTTGCGCTCCCCCTGGCTGGAAGCATGTCTCGTACTTTTCCAGTAAGGAATTAAAATCTTGTCGCTGTTGAGGAGAAAGATGTGTACCTTCCTGATTACGAAGTTGACAAGGTTGAGGCACAGTGGGTACTGTTAGGAGAGCATTTATATTAGAAGGCGTTTCTATGAAAGCATACTTCTTTTGAGGGGTTTCAGAGAAGTACCAATGTTTCTTCTGGATATCTAGGACGATACCTGCAGCACTTAAAAAATCAACACCGAGAAGAGTTCGGTTTCCTTTGGCGTGTTTCAACACTATAAGCTCTGTTGGAATATTTTTCCCTTTTGCAATAATATTCACAATGGTTGTGAGTATTTCTGTGTTTCGAATATGTCCATCGGCTAATGTCATATCAATTGTTTTCTCTTCAAATTTCATACCATGCTCTTTGAGAAGTAGGTACAGTTTTTCACCGGCCACAGAATGTGTAGCACCTGTGTCAGCACACACGGCTGCTTTTTTATTACAGATTGAAACTTCAATTATGTTCAGTGGGTGAACATCTGTTGAAAAACTATAGAAAGTCATTTGATTAAGATTTGCAGGGAAATCATCGCTTTCTTGGATTTTTGGATTGCATATGCGGCATTTAGATTTCATTACTCCAGGAGTTCCACAGCCATAACAAGTTAATGGTTTTCTAGCTTCTTGTAGAATGTCAGGGCTTGTTTTCTGTGCTCTGTCATTGCAAAAGGAGTCCCGCCTACTTTGACTGAGGACTCCGGGATCCCGCCTACTTTGACTGGGGAACCCAGACAGAGGCTTTCTATCAAAAGTTTGTTGATTTTGCAATTTTGGACCTTTGGGGTAAAAAGTTCTTTTGCCTTTATCAAGCCTGACTTGGTCAGTTTGTTTTGAGTAATATGGTTTATCCACACTAGCTATTCAGCATTTGGGATTCTTTCTTGTTTGTTCGCAAGTTGTCGTAAGCGTCTAGTTTTTCTACTAGGTCATCAGGGGTAGCCCAATCACACCATATGTCTAAGAAATGATCCTTTACTTCTGGTGGTACCCGTTTCTTCATTTGATCTAGGATCATCAGGTTCTTCAATTTATCAAAATCTTGGATGTGGAGTTCTTCCAACCATCCTTCGAAGTAATTTCTCAGTCCAAAATGGAAATCTTTCCATGTTTTGTCCGGAGTTTTTCTATGAGTTGCGAAAAGACGTCGCAATTTCTCTGGACTCAGTTTAAATCTTTGCAAAAGTAAATTTTTCACATGCTCGTAATTTTGAGCTTTTTCCTCAGGTTCACGAGCAATTATTTGTGCTATTTCATTAGGAAGCACAGCAAGCAAATGTGCTACCCAAGAGTCTTTTTCTATTTTCAAAAATTTAACTTGTCGTTGAAAAAAATTTAAAAAAAGTGACATATCGTCTTCTTTGGGATCAAAAATTTGAATCAAATTGTATAATTGCAGATTATTTGAAACATTGGCGACAGCAGGCAATGAAGCACATTGTTGAGCTTCTATCTAAAGTCGAATTTTTTGAAGTTCAAATTCTTGTCTGTCTTTCTCTTCACTTTTTTGACGTGCCAGTCTTTCTTGTTCACGAGCATTTCTTTCCTTTTCTTCAGCTTTCTCACGAATAGAAATAATTTCGCGTTCTTTGGATATTCTTTCTTCAATAATGTTATTTAAACATTCGCGTACAAAATTTTCATCTTATTGTTCGGATGTAGTTATTAGGGATTTTAAAGTTAAAATCACAGCATTTGGAGGAATGTCGATATTCATTTCACGAGCTAAAGTTTCAAGATCACACTTTTTGCCCTTTCCCAGAAAACTCATTTTTTAAAGCCACTATTTCACTTTATCTTGTAAAAGTGATGCCAAATTTGTAAACATATAAATATATATATTCTAACACACCGTTAATACAAAAATCAGTTGGAAATAAAGAGAATAAATATACACTTAAATCAAATTGATGAGAATATTTAGATTGCATTTATATACAATTGGAATTAGTTGAAATTTTTATACATTTTGAGAAATCTATGTTGAAAAGAACACAATCATAAATTGTTTCCAACTTATAATAAATTCACTTTATGACAAGAATACTTTCTGCATATAAGAGAGATACAAAAAAAAATCTAAATGGATATACTCTACTCAATACGATAACAAAATACTAGCATCGAAAATGCATATTAATCATATGAGTTCCAAGTTCAGCGCAAAGGAAAGCAATTGAAGAGAGTTATGTCTTTTTCAGAAAATAGTATTGCCGAGTCAGCCAGAAATTATGCACTGGCGTAAGTTCAAGGTAATAATCGAACTGAACTACGCTTACTTAAAATGATTCAATGATTATACATTATAAAATTGATTATTTTCTTTTCAAAAAGAATGAGAAATCTTTAAAAATATAACACTGTGACAAAAGGTGAGAAATCTTAAAAAATATAACACCATAAAATTTGTGTATGCCTACACTAAAATTATCAATTATACCAATTCTTTAAAATATGGTTAAGACACACAGCAATAAAATAATTCTATGTTTTTAAACACTGGTAACATATTAGTAACAAAATATTCATACATATTTTGCAAAATAAGTACTGAATGCTCCGAGATAAATTGTTATTTATAATTACACATTTTTATAAGATTTATTATCAATTCAAATAAATCAATACTTCTTGCGTTTTTGCAATTAAGGGTTTTTTTTTTTTTTTTTTTTTTTTTTTTTTTTTTTTTTTTTGTAAGAACAAGGATTGTTCTACACAAGAAATTCTAACTTACCAAAATTATCCTTTGGATCAGGAATATGCAAGAGAATGAATTACCTACGGATGAGGTTTCCTATAATCATTAACCTATGGATTAGGTTTTCATAGCTGTTCTTCCGTTGGATACGGAGTGCTGAAAAAAATTGCGAGCAAAGTCCAAGCAACGGAATCGTTAAAATTAAATAAACCGGTTGGGCGCCAGTTGTGGTGGGGGTGTTCGGGGGTTCTAATAAAGTATGTTTAGTGTAACATTTATTTATTAGGAAAAAAGGTAAGTCACACACAACACAAGATAATTTTAAACAATTACACAAACACATAGAAAAGTTTGAGATGCGTCCATGCCCGTTGCTTGAGCTTTACTGGTGTTTTCGAGGTTTGTGCTCAATAGTCTAGGTGGCGCAGCAGTTCTGGTTACAGTCAATAGTGGCTGCTACAATCTTAGATTATAAAATAATATAAAAATCATGGTATATAAATCAATAAAAAATCAAATTTAAATATAGACAACACAATAATTCACATAAAGCAGAGTTTTAAAAATATTTGAAAAGAAAAATGATTTGCAGTATGAATTTACATGTATATCTAAACTATCAAATGATGAGAGAAGAAATAATTTTATTTTATTTAAACAACTTTTAATTTAATCAAAAAATGAAGAACACTATGAATTCCAATAAATTGTATTATAGTGTTTGTAATTATAGTGAATACAATTTTATAAATCAGTAAGCAAAGTAATATAGATGCATTAACATTACAGATTGTTACATTGGAATAATTACTTATACATATGCATGCAAATATATAACAAAGGTGTATCGAATAGTTTCTTAGCTCAATAATGTGCTATATCTATAACTATAAGAATATCATATAACAATATAGAGCTATATTTGAAACAACAGAGATCAGCAATTATGATATGAAAATGAGCTAATATTTTGAGATTAAAAATTGTTCAATATAAATTTCATGCATCAGTAATATATGAATTATGTAATCACAGACATGCACATAATGTCATTACAAAAACTTCATTACAAAACTTCTCGAATCTAACATTAATAAAGTCAAGTAGACTATCTTAACCAGATGGCAGATCATTAATATCTGAAAATACAACACTGCACATTTTCTTTTATTCTTTTCAACCCGAAAGTTAGTTTTGGAACTTTCTGATACATTTAAATAAGATTTTTTAAAAAGATAAATAAATATATTTATTTAATCTAGAAATGTTCTTTGTTCAGGTAATGCATAAACTTGAGGAATAAAGAATATGCCATAAAATAAAAATAAAGAATTTAATTTAGGCTCACTTTTGACCAACCTTGTGTGGTAGTGCTACAAGGTAGTTACGATGTGGCCTAAGTTCAGTGAATATTACAATAAAATAAATATATACAATGGTAAAAGATATATATAAATCTATTAAAATGAAGATGATAAAAGTGTTTTTAAAAAAAGGTAAATCTAATACTAACCAGTTTCTCGATATTGTCCATAAATCATATCTTGAGGATCTAAAGCAGCAGCACTGCCAAAATGTGTCCCTTCTTCACCAAAACTTGTCATGTAGAAAGAAATTCTGCCTTGCCTTTGAGATTCATATAAGATTCTGTCCATTGTATTCAGCAAAGTCATACCCTTGTAAAGTCTGGTGATCATTTCCTGACTAAGCTGTAAGAAGAAAAAAAGTACAATGCTGAAATTTAAATATTATACCACACTTCGAGGTTCATGCAGATTGAGATTGATAAAACAATCTCTTGAAAATCACAAGGCCTTTATTTTTAGAAATCACTACAAAATATAGAAAATTACAGCAAGAAATCAAAATTATGTAGCTCCAATTCAGCTAATACAACAGGAAACAGTGCTCAAACACAGAGGTCTCTAATAGCTTAAATAGCTTCTGTGTTCTAGACTAACACTCAAGTCTTCATTTCCGTCTAATCATCATGATCAGTTGGGCAATGGTATTTGTACCTGACGGCATAGAAATATAGGCCTTTCACAAAGGTTCTGAAATAAATCTCGACAAAAGGGCATTAAATCAAAGGAAATGCTGTTTCAAAGTAAAATACTTTTAAATTGCATGATTTTTGGCACAGAATTTGAGTGTATCAAATCTTTTTAAAATATTTCAAAATGAATGCAAATATTTACATAAATATTTTAAAAGTTTATAGCAATATAAAAAAAATAACACAATTGATAGCACAACAGTTTCTCATTTGTAAAGGTATTTTTTCTTTTCAAAAATAAACTTTTTTTTTTGTTATTTTTCCGTTAGCCGGACACAAATGTTGCCAATTGTGAGCTGAATCGCCAAGTGAAGTGAATTATAAAACAGTCAATGGAACTCAACATTATTTGGGAATTTTTTGCTTGCCAGTAAATAAGTTTTGTTAATGGGGAAAAAAATGAATGTTTTATAATTTTTTAAAGAGCATATAGATGTATTTTTACAACATCCTGAACAATCACTCTTTGAGTTCTATGAATCTACTGTGTATAATAATATAATATTTCAAACAAATAATAATCCTAATTGCATTACAAAAATAAAAAAAAAATATGAATAAATTATTTTTAGTGTTTAAACATAAAGAAATATTATATTTGCTATACAACTACTGTGTAGTATCCTTATATAGAGGAATTTTAACAACAGTCTGTTTGAAAATATATGCCAGTGGCCAACATCTTATTTTAGTACAACCACAGGTGGTAAAGAATCAGATGACCCTATAAATTTAATTAACTAGTGTAGAACTGATTTTGTATATTGATTTATTTTTACATCACATAAAAGCTACATTTTTCATCAAAATTATTTTTCTAGCTATTTTTTCTTCAAAAATTTTGATTTTAAAATCTAGTTAATGGTTGATACATGCCAGTTGAAAATTTCATTGATTAGACAGAAAAGGGGAAAATAGAAAAGCATTTAATTTAGCCATGAAACTGAAATTTAACTGACTTTCAAATGGAATGCTGGGATGGCAGATTAAAAATTACAGAATTAGCAGATTAACATTTACAGGATTGGCAGATTAATGATAACAGTTAAATCAATATTATGTAGAATGATCTAGTTAAGACTAAATTAATATTCATAGTAAAATTGTCTTACTTTTGGATCATGAGATGGATCAATAATATTGCCATCCCGATTCATGACTCTGTAAACTGGAATTCCATCGTAAATATCACCTCGAACAAATTCTAATTTTTCAGTCCATCGAGACTGAGATCCAGGAAATTGGGGTTTGTCAAATTCTTCTAATTTGGGAATCTGCTGAGTTGTACTTTCAGACTGTAAATACATTAAAGTAATATCAAAAATCACCAAAAAAAATCATCAAGTTTAATAGATTATATATATATATAACAATTTTAAAAGAGGTATATAACAAATTGCCATTTTCATTATTAAATTAGAAAGATATACAAACGTATTAAGAGAACACATATGCTGCTATTCCTAAAGACATAGTGGAACATAGATGAATAAAAAAATAGAAGAAACACAAAATAAAAAATACATGAAAATGATAAAGGAGAAATCTGGCCTGATGACTTTCTCAAGGGTTACTATCAGGAATCACCGTTGGAATCCTTGAGAAAGTCATTAGGCTGGATTTCTCCGTTTTCACTTTCATGTATTTTTTATCTCATGTTTCTTCTGTTTTTTTATTCATCTCTCTCTATATATATAATTTAGAAACAAATATTTTAAATAATGGTTAGAAAATACATTGGATTTCAGATATGCGCAAGTTTTTTTCCACTTCTTCCATAGAATATTTTGTCCTTCAATGCTTTAATGATTTGCCATAAAATAAGATGATTTTAATACACCATCAGACTTAATATCGATGTTATTAATAAAAAATCATTGTTTTCCTCAAAAATAATTTTGATATAAGTTTCCTAGCTTTATTTGTTATTATAAACTTGGAGAAATTGGTATTGATTCAAGAGTAATCCTCATTATCTGACCATGGTATAAAATTATGAGGTTTATTTCCAAATAGACCACAAATTAATTCAAATCCCATTTTAACATAAAAGAATAAAAAAATTCACAGTAATTACTGTTCCAAAGTTCACTCACATACTCACTAATAAAATTATCTCCCTCTCTTATGTGAAGCTCTTAATAGCATGAATTGACAGATTTTAATTTTCAGAGTCCCATCCATCAGTATTATGTGTCCCATAATATAGAAAATCCAAATTGTATGACAAAGTCAAATAGAAAATACTGATTTTTTAGCATGTTTCTAATGTGTGATTTATAACAGTTCTCCTCAGGGTATAAACCATTGGCATGTGGTTAGTGGAAAATTGAATATTTAGTTTGGATAATCGAAACTGGGATAATTATTTTGGATGCCTGTTTTTTATTACTCATCTGAACCTAGAATTTGACATAAAATACAAACATATTTAGAATATGAAATACTCATTTATTTTAAGATATTGCATTACTTAAAAGCAAAAATATAGACTGGTAGAGGATACAAAATTTCATAAGAATTTGTATTTTGGATTTGAAAATTGTGCACTAAATTTCATTTGCTTGTTGTTAGTTATGCTTTTGAATTACTAAGCATACAAGTATATTGTTATGTACATAAGTATATCTGTTCATATGCACAAAAGTATATCAAGTAGTGTACGGTTCATCCCTGGATAGATTTGATTCTAGATTTAATGTGAATCTACATTTGAGATGTTAAACCTGTGCATTGAATTTTATAAACAAGCTCTCTTTGTTTAGTTAGCTTGCCCATTTCTAGTTGGAAAGATAGACTTCTTTATACTATATAAATTTTGTATGAAGTTTAGATAATAAATTTCATTCATTGAATTCACAGTCTGTAAAAAAAATGATCATGTTCAGAGACAAGCAGGCATGATACAAAAGAATTATTTTTCATATTCAAAGATGTCTGAAATGTAGAAATTTATCAAAACGTCATTTTTCTATTCTTTGGCAATTATAATAGTTTCTCTTGGTATACTCTATGTGCAAGAAAATACAAAAGATGAATAAACTCCAAATTTCAAAGTTTTACTACAAAAAAAGATTATTTTCTAGAAAAGAAGTCAGAATTATCAGGATTTGTCAGTCAAAATTTGTATATTTATTCAGTATTCTAAAAATAAATAAATAAATAAAGAGAGAGAGACAGAGAGGGAGGGGGGGCATGCAATATTTTTATTTTTTTTCAACATGTTGAGTTTTATTATGCTGTTTTAACTTTCATTCATGCAGTTATTTTTTGTGCAGATTTAAAGATAATAATTTCTTATGACTATATTGATTTTCAGTAATGGTAGTATTAATAATATATTGCTTAAACTTGAGATTTTTTTTCTTTGGAAGATTATGGTACTGTTAATGACTGAGTATTCTCCTTTCCAGCATAAAAATCCTGCTAGGAAAAATGTAGAAATTTTTCTTTGATTCTAACTTCTGATTTTATTATAAATAGAGACACTTTAACTCAATGCTCAAAATATCATTAAAAAAATTTAATGTCTTAGTTCAATGCTCTGAAATATACCATATTCTTAAAATAATATTCACCAAGGTATTTAATTACTATGAATTAGAAGCCTCTTAACTTCTTTTCTACTGAAATATTTATTCTAATACACTCATTAATATTAAATATATATGTGTGTGTGCTTACACTTAAAGCTTTATGTAATAAAAATGAATAAAAAATTTTAAAACTATCTGATCAAAAATCTGTCTGACCAGAAGACTTTTTCAAATAATAAATGGTCAATAAAAGAATAACATTTTTTTGATTTTTTGAACAGTGATAACACACACACACACACACACACACACATATATACAAAGTTTTGTTGTTTTATAATCTTAAGCGAAAGGTTCCCAATTATTAAACAGATAAAATGGAATTTAGAAAGTTATTTCATATATTTTAAAGCTTATTAGCACACATATGTAAAATATTCCTTGATGAAACAGACATGGAGTATTTCAATCAAGATATTCAATTCCATTCAGACATAGAAAATTCAATTTTTATTCTTGGTAATTTTGAGAAAATAGTTCAGTTACCAAGATTCTTTGTCAAAGTTATGAAGCAGAAGATATAATTAGTAAGAATGAAATAAAATATTTTACGCTTATAGTTTTAGAAAGGAATTTGCTAATACCATGTTTTGATCACTGAGAAAATACAGCCCACATAACTCAGAAATTAAAATGAAGATGATCGACAATAGTCTAAAATGTAGATTAACATAAATTATTCAATTTTTTTTCTATAAAATTCACAAAGTTTGTAATTTTTTGTTTGTCATAAGTCTGTTGCTAAATTATGTACAGAATCCTTTTCAATGCAAGTAACTCTTCATTTATACTTCTCATAGAAGAAAGTTGTAGTAATAATTATGTACATTTAAATATATATATATATGAAAATTTTCGACATTTCTTATTATAAATATGTACATGTTTCCTGAAGCTCCTTCTAATTTTTTAAAATTCTATTTTTCTTAAATCCTATACAACCATTCACCTCATGAAATCTTTACAAAAGATCTAAATTCCCATATCAAAAAAAAGAAAAAAAAAAAAGAAAAAAAGAGGCAATTTAGTATTTTAGATAAGAAAGATGCTTAGAGATTTTATTTTTTTATTTTTCGTATACTGCTAATCAAGTGTGTAATTTCATTCTCACATTTTTCATTTATGGATTTAGGAAATAAATTTGTCGAAGGTAATATAACATAAACCTCTTCTAATCAAAGAGATTATGACGTGGAAATATTATTAAGTCGATAAGAGTTCGGGTTATTCTTATTTAATTTATAGAAACCACTATAATTACATACCCTAAAACAAGTTTCTTGAAAATTTATAGATTTTGAAGCTCCCTTTAAAAATGACGAGTGGTATTTTGGATATTTAAAACAAATGGATGGTATGGATCGAATAATAGCTGCCATAATCTGAAATATTGATTTCTAGTTGTTAATGAATTATAGTTGGGAATTGGATTAATGTTCTAAACTTAAAACATTTCAATTACATTCGAAAATGAAATTAAATGTTTAGTTTTTCTAATTTGCAAGTTACAGTTAAAGAAAGTCAGTTAATTGTAAAAATAATCTTTGATACGGGTTAATATAAATATTTTAAAGATATATTACATTTATTTACCCAGAATCGATTGTTTATTCAATGTCCTAACCTATATTTTTCTTTGTCAAATGTTTCTTTTTGAAAATAATAATCATAAAATTTTTCCGGCGTATTGGAAATACCATTTTTATAGAAACAGTGGAAGTCCCATGGATAAGATGTACGATTTGCTTAGTGGTAACTTTTTTGATTATCTGCGTTTCTGATTTTAACCGAACATGGAATATTGTAAAAATGCAGTCACAAATTATGAAAAAGTAAATAATTTAGTAAATCTATTGTAAGTTTTAAAAGAAATGAACGCCTATGACGTTTATCTTTTTGTGCTGTGTAGTGTATTTTAGATTTCGCTATGAATGAAGTATATAGTATATATGTGTGTTTGCCGGTTCTGTACGAACAGATATTTGTTCAGAGAAAAATTCTTATACATCCACAATGTATGTGTCTATGAATTTAATGAATTATAGACAATGAGAGAAAAAGCTGACATTTTATCACATTGCAAAGTTTTTGTTACGAATTGTTTCTTCACTAATTTTATGTTGTCATGAGTGCTTGAAATAGTATGTTTAAAGTTATCAAAATGACACATTAATTCCTTAAAGACCATAGTAACTGAAAAAATTTCGTAATATTATAAATTTATATATAATAATAATTTCCTTTGAACTATGTAGACACTTGATGAGATGTTATTTACAAGAATGACTTAAAAGAAAGTTTCTCATTTTCAGAACTTCAAACATTCTTCATTGTGGTAGAAGATTGTATGACGATTTTTGTACGGAAGCGGCAGGAATGCTGTGTCTTTTCTTATAACAGTATTTTGGTTTGATTCGTTAACGTAAGTACGATTTTTTTATTAAGTCTTTTGTTTTTTGATGTAGCGATATGCAATGAGTTAATTGTATGTTTTTAAAGGTACATTAATTTATTACTTAACAAAATTTGTGCCCTATATGTAATGTTCCATTATACTTAACTTTTATTAAAATCGAATATATTTTTAGAGTTAATTTCTATAACTCACCAGAGGTCTTATGTCTGAAAAAATATTTTCAATTGATTAGTTATATTTTTATATAGTTTTGACTATCCTAATGTATTCTGGTGTGCAAATGATATTATTTCTGTGTAAATTGCGAAGGTTTGTTACATTGTATTAATATTTGGCTGTATATATAATGTTTTATGTTTACTGTTATTCATACTAAAAAAGCATGGTTTGTTTAAAAATAGATGTTTGTTAAAGGAAATTAAAGATTGCAAGTGTTTTTTATGTGTTTGATGTATTATTGTATCTTTTTGTTGTTCAAGTTTTATATCTTTCTTGCCTAATCAAATTAAAACACTACTTAAAAATATAATTAAGCTTAAAAACGCCTAATTTTTTAGAAGTTTAAATAAAAAACAAAAAGTTGGATATTCTTGTTATATTTGAAATCTTGTGTGTTATAAAAATATACCTATGTTATTTTGATTTTCTATGCCAAATAAATTTCCGGGAATGGTTAGCATTTAACAAAGTTTCATCAACGTATATCAGTTGACTGGAACAAAGGATTGTTTTTCATTTAATGCATTTTTTCTCAAAAATCTTTGATTAGAAATAATATTACTTTCTATTAAGAATTTGTGCCTAACATTGTACTTTTTGTTTAAAAATCCTAAATTTTTCAAAATTTTCCACAACGATTTTACAAATTCTGATATTTTTTGATGAATTAAGCTCTTAAATTTATTATTAACTAGCTTTTACACATGACTTTGTAGTCATGGCACACAACTAACTTAAAATTTATTTATTTGCATTACGTGCCTGAAAGAAAGCAAATCCACTGTCCGTATTCCTTTAAAATCAAGAAAAGTCTGTTCTATTTATTGATCAAGATTAAGTTAGCTACGACAGTATTATACACATATTTTTAAAAACTTTAAACTGAGATGAAAACATGGTTCCCAACAATCGCAACACACTGCATACAAGTGAATTTTCAACGCCAATTGAGACACACAAATTTTCTATGCCAGTTCAGGTAACACAAAGTTGACATTTTTAATTTCCTTTATTCTGGTATATTTTTATTCAAAAATACTTCAAAATGAATTTGAAAAATCGATTAATTAACAATGTTTAGTTTTAAATGCATCAAACTCTAAGAAAATAAACTGAAGCATTTGAAATAATCAGTCAAAAACATCTTAAGCCTAACTTTATTAGCATGGGGAAAAAACAACTGAAGTCTTACTCATTTGGTGATGAGTAAAGGAAGTTTTTTGGCCAGAAAGTTATTTTTTAATTAATAAAAAAGTAACCAAATTAACAGCGGTAAAGTAAGAAAAGTGTCGTTTTTACTATTTTCCTCTCAATTTTTCCATTTTTTTTCTCTTTATAAGAACCTTTCTCATGTCTTAACAAAAATATTTTTATAAAATTACCTGAATTGATCAAGTTGTTCTCGAGTTTTGCGTTTAGCAACACAATTAGTAATTCATTTTTATTTATCATGATTAGTATTCTCGTCTATCATAAAAATTTAGTACAGTTTGGCATATGATGCTTTAGTCAAAATCAATAATAGGTTTTGAGAAACAATACAAGTCAATAATAAGTTTCGTTCATGGATATTTTTTTCTAAGGTAAATTTGACCTGGAATATTATTTAGAATCTCTGCAGCTGCACATATCTGCCTTTACACAATTTTACTGCACAACCCTGCTCTGTAAGAAACATCACCTATTTCAACAGTTACTTTCTACATTTCTAAATATGATTAGTGTGCCTCAAAATATGATTTAGATAACACTAACTCTTTTAAGTAACTGTACACTTTTTAGACAACAATTTTTGATTGTCTTCTGACATCAGGGCTGTTCATCATTAAAAAACAACTTAAAAAACAAACTCTTATAGGACTATTTTGTGAAAGCAAACTAATTTATAATTGAGAATAAATGCCTAGAGATCAAACTGTAATTTCACAACCAAGAAGGAAAAACCATGTATTTCAAAAAATCGACTAATTTTATTTTATAATATTTTAAAATAAATGTGAATATAGAAATTTTATATTTTATTTCATTTTTTTAATGAATTTATGGGATATTTTTGATTTTCTATTGATAAAAAAGTTTAGTGTTATAAAAAGTTGTAAATTAATTTTTTCTCTAATACATCAGGCAAGAGTTGCATTTTTAAGCAATTTTTAAGATAACAATCTTTGTTCTTAGTAAATGTATTGTTATTATGTTTAGGGTGGTCTTTAGATTATTTTCCTTTTTGTACTTGATTGCCATTAATAATTATTGGATTCAATTTAACAAGTAATCACTGGGATGTGTTTAATAGCAAATACTACTGTTTTCATAAATCTTAGCAATATTCTGTGAATAATCATGTCATGGAAATCAAACTGTCTTTAAAAATAAAATTCCCATTTTTAAACATGGTTCAAAATTTTCATGGCATAGTAAATTTGAAATTGCTTATAGAAATAAATGAAATTTTTTAAATGAACTAGCAATAACCTTAATTTTAAAACTTTCAGCTCTTACTAAATAGATTCTTGTATTATACTTAAATTCTTGAACATTTTTAGTTGATATTTTATCTAATCTATTCTAGTTGATAGTGTTATCTCACTGAACATTTACACTGATTAGTTTAACTGCGAATAAATGAGACCGTGAGTGAAATATAATGATATAAATGTATTTTGTTTTATTGCAGTGATGAATGATAATCATTTTTTAATATCTGATCATAATAGTTGGTCTGTCTAATAACTGATCATTTTATTATTTAATTTTAGTTGCTATGACCGTCCTAATGCCTACTTGGTACTATGATAAAAAAGATTTAAAGCGCTCCCCATCTATACTAGAGGGTATAGATCCTGAGAAGGAGAGCAGGTATCGTCGAGAAGGAGCTCGCTTTATTATAAATGTTGGCACTAAAATGGGGCTGTATCCTTTATCTTTCAGTTTTTATTCTTTATCCTTTATCTTCAGTTTTTATTCAGTATTTATTATTTTATTTGAACTATATAAATATATTATTAGTTTTAATCAAAAAGTGTGATTTATGTAAAAATTTGCTTTGAATTTCTAAAATTGTAGATATTACAATAGCTTTTATTTTTGGTTTGTTCCATCCGAAGCTTACATTAAATTGAGTTTTCTAAAATTTTAAATTAATTAATAAATTAATCTATGCTACTCTTGAAATATTTGCAAATATATTAATTAAAATTAATTAATCTATTTGCAGATATTTCAAGAGTAGCATTAAAATTTTTTTGAAGAATAATTCTTTATGCATATAAATTCATGAAAAATTATTTTTAATTGGATATTATTGCATACAAGTATTAAACTTCAAATTAAAATTTCTGATGAAATAATTTATGATTTAGTTAAAAAAAATTATTAAAATTGTATTTAGAATAATTTTATACATTTTTTAACTACCGGCAGAAGATTTAAAGTTTTATTTATCCATGTATTCTATTTAAGATATCTTATTTTCAAACTTATTCATTGATCAATTTATTGCAATATTAAATCTTAATATTATATGTTGAGTTTCATCCTTAACTTGTCTTCAGGCGATATGATACTATGGCCACTGGTGTTGTTTATTTTCATAGATTTTATATGTTTCACTCATTTAAAACGTTTCCAAGATATGTAAGTATTTAAATATCTTGTTTTATAATAAATTTTCAATGGTGCGATCGTAGTTTAACCCCCTGCTTGGCGCGCTTTTAAAAAATCGCCAACCATGATCTAGGGTTGGTATAATAGGAATCTAGGGTTAGTATAATAGGAAAACCATAAAGTTGCCATCTTTGGCTAATTATCGCCAATTTGGCGAAGAAGGGAGTTAAACTACTAATCACCCATTTTCTATTCATAATGCTTTTTTGTTGATGAGGTAGCTTCTAATATCAATTCAAGGTTGATAAAAAGTGTTGTACTTATTTATTTTTTGACTCCCATTTCTATTGCCAAGTGGTTTCATTATCTACATTAGATCTTGAGATTGACATAATCTAAAACTAAAGGCAATACTCTATAAAGTAAACCTTGGCGTTCTAAAAATAAACAATTATCAAAAGTGCTGAAATACATTAAAAAGTAGTTGTGAAATTATGACAGAAATTAATCCTTTTGGCTTATACCTATTTCTGTGTATGATTAATTTGCTTTATCTTCTGGATATCTGAGTTAGCTGAATTTTTAATGTTAAAAATATAATAAATGTATCTTTACATTGCTGATTGATAAAAATGCTTTTTAATTTGTATTTTCTCATTTGAAATTAGATTTTAATGCATTAAACAATTTTATAGTAATAAATTGTGAATTGTTTTATATTTTTGCCGTTATTTTAATTTAGTTTTTCTCATCAGATATATTATTTTCTTCCTCTCTTTTTAGTCTTTTGCAGAACTTAATTTTTATATATTACTTTCCTTTTTCACAATAACACGTTAATATGTTTAGTAATAAAAAAAATTAAGTACCTATATTAATTTGCTTTTGAGCAAAAAGCTTTTAATCGTCTTTCAATGAATTGTATAATTTAATAATTATTTTAGTTATTCACTTTATTTATATGTTGGTGGCATCTAAAAGATTACAAAGAATTTAAAACCATAAGCAAAATTCTGTTATAAATAATATTATAAAATTCATACAAATAACCAATTATTGCCATTTTGTCTGTGACTATTCATGAAATATTATTTTTATGACGGCTAAATACAGTCCAATATCCATAAAATTTTGTAAACATTACATCTTAAGAATTTCGTATACATGAGATTTCTCTGCAGTGGACATTATTTTGAACTTAGTATTTGCTGAAAATAATTTCATTATTTAAATTGTTGTATGGCTTTGAAAATTAAAGTATGTCCTATATGATATGACCCAATTGTAGTTATTTTGAAAGTGAAAGTATCGATGGCCAGTTTAATTTGATAAAAATTATACAAACTCTTTTTTTTT
>JAOUZG010048984.1:297743-323711 GCA_026289955.1 Argiope argentata | reverse complement strand
TAAATAATGAAAGTTTGCTAAATTTTTCTTTTAAAATTTTTTTTCACGGAATACTAGCTGAATTGTATATTACTGTAATCTCTCTGTTTATAAAATGTGTATTATGGAAGGTAATTTGTAGGAAATTATATGCGCATAGCATTTTTGCAATAATTTTTCCTTATATTTAACCAAATACTTATAACTATTTTAGGTCACTGCTTGTTGCTGTCTGTTTCTTGCTGGGAAAGTTGAAGAAACTCCCAAGAAATGCAAAGACATTATTAGAATAGCTAGAACCTTTCTTGCTGATCCTCAGTTTACACAGTTTGGAGATGATCCTAAGGTAAGAGGCATATGTTTACAAATTTATTTTTTATTGCATATCTTTAGAACTTATTTATCTTATAATAACTTATCATTCTTTGAAATTTAATAAATCTATAAATTTAATAATATTAAGCATAATTTTGGTGGAATTGAGAATTGTTTTTGAAATTATATTATAATTTTGTTCCATACATCAGGTGAATCTTTGAAAGAGTTAACAGATTTATTTGAAAATTTGGATCTCTGTCATAATTAAAATTAAATATGTTATAAATTTAACTTATTTATATATTTGAAATTATTTTCTAATCGTATGAATTCAAATTTTGCATCTAAGTTGTTTGAAATTTACCTTTCTCATGTACTTGAGACCTAGATTTTAAAATTTTAACTGTTCAGTGTGAATTTGCAGTATCCCATGAAAATCATGTGGATAAAATAAATATTTATTCTGCTGAATTTCAATGAAACCCTTTTTTAATGTAGATAAGCTCTTAATTCCCACAGCCATTTTCCTTTTGTTATCACCTTTATCTTCTTAATCTATTACTCGAATACCAGCCATAGTTTGGAAAAGAATTTTCATTCCCCTTTAAAAATCAACTATAATCCTAATGAAAAGAATGAAGCTTTAATTTAAAGACTGTTATTTGCAATAGAAGGTAATTTCTTGTATATTATGTAACATATACATGCTTTGAAAATAATTTTGCAGTTATTTAAGCTCTAGCTTCTTTATAACTTCTGAGTTGCATGATCTGTTATTTTCCGCATGGAATGAAAACATTTAGTCAGAAAATTATTTTCTAAAATCATATAATTTTCAAATACTTTCTGCCAGGTCTTCCTTTCCTGCTTTTTGCCTTGCTTTCCTATTCAGTATGCTTACTATAAATTGAAAAATGACTTGTTGAAAAAAACTACAAATTGGATTATTTCATTTATGAGTATGATTATTATTGTCTCAATAAATTTATAATTAAGAGGACTGTTTAATAGTGTTCCTTATGTTTCTCCAAAACCTAACATACATATAAATAACTATTTATTAAACAAGACTACAATTAATAATTTTTGATTTAGTATTTTGCGTTCGAAACTATGAAAGCGGATGATTTTAGTGTGTGAATAAAATGTGGGTTTGACTATTTTTAATAAATTTTTTGGCCCATGTAAATAATGAAACAAAAATAGAGTCTAGCAAATAACAAAAAATCTGATAATTAGTTTATGAACCATTTTAAATAATTCTTGCTCTCATTTATTTTTTTGTTATGATAGTACAGTATCTAAAATATAGCAAGTTTTACAACTTAATTTTTCAGTAATGTTGTAATATAAAAAAAATCTAATGTAAATTATGAATTTTTAACTACTCTTCCATGTATATTATATGCAATTATGGGTTCATTATTATTTTTTTATTAATGATTAGGATTAACTTATTTTTTATTACTGTATATTTTTCACATCTTATACAGGCAAACAAGTTAAACAATTAACATCTTTATTGTGTAAAAATTTTCCTAATATTATTTTAATTCTATTTGTTTTTACCCATTCTTAATCTTTTCATTGTCACTTATATCTTTCACATATCATTTTTCTTACTAGGAAGAAGTGATGACTCTGGAAAGGATACTTCTTCAAACAATTAAATTTGATTTGCAAATGGACCATCCTTACGGTTACCTTTTAAAGTATGCTAAATGCTTAAAAGGTAAAACATTTTTCATGCATTTGGGAAAAAAACTAATGAATGCATTATCTATTTTTCTTCATTATGCTTTTGGAACTGAATTAAAATTGCACTTTTCCTACTTCAAAAGTTAATTTGATTCTTTTTGACATATAAGTAAAATTTTCTTTTTAAACTTGCATTAATTGCATTTTTCTTAATTTGGAACAAATATTTATATATGCTTTTTAAATGGCGAGTTTTGATGTCAGACTTATTATACAAAAATATTTTATCGCCTTTTTCTTTCAGGTGACAAAGTAAAGTTGCAAAACATGGTACAAATGGCCTGGACATTCATAAATGACAGGTAATTTGTGAAATTATATCCTAAGAGTGCTAGAAAATTAGGTTGAAAATTTTGTTTTAATTAAAGAATCATTTTTCAGCCTTTGTACAACTTTGTGTCTGCAGTTTGAGCCGGAAGTAATAGCTATTGCTTTAATGTACCTTGCTGGGAAACTTAGCAAATTTGAAGTAGTTGACTGGGTTGGACGTACACCTCGACATGCACACTGGTGGGATATGTTTGTTGAAGGAATGTCTATTGAACTTTTGGAAGGTATGCGAGACTTTTTCTGTATGTGATTTATTTGTAGTTCTGTTATATTATTTTAGTTATTGTATTAATGCCCTTATATCAAATTTTCTGCCTACATATTGTATTTTTTTACTTTTCTTTAAGTATACAAAGAAAAAATATTGTCATTCGGAAAAGAAAATGCTTTGAACTAAAGATTTTTATGAATTTCCTCCTCCCTGAGTCCAACAAAACATGTTTTTTAAAATTGTCTGTCTTTTATTCCTTGGATACAAGAAGAACTCAAACATTTTTTGAGCTAAATTGATATACTTTGGTATAGTCTCTACTCTAAATTTATAGATTTCTGCAAAAATTGGAACAAACTCATTACAAAGGATGATTTACTATCAATTTGTCTAATTATAAATTTTATGATGGTCACAAAAAAAGTAGATAAATAAAATTGAATACACAAATTTAACAACTGAAATTTAAATGTATGTCAAATTTGGAACTAAATCTATCAATCTGTTAGATTGTTTGTGTTTTTACAAGCATGTAAAAATAAGATTAACTAAAAAATACAATTATTTAAACACTTGAAATTTGGCATGTGTTTTTCGACTACAATTGTCTGTGCCAAATTATGGTTTTACAGTTGCTCAAGAACAAAAAGTGTCCAAAATATGCAATAAGTTTTCTGGTGCATTTTATTAGCTGTATCCCAGAATTTAATTAATATTAGAAATGATCAAAAATTTCACTCTGATCAGCAACTGATTAATGATTCAAATTTATTAAGACAAATTGTGACTTACAAAATAATATTGTTACTCACATGATAACTTGAAATTTGTGATCATAGATTTCATTTTTTAAATGTATTCTTGTGTTAAAATTTTTTTAAAGATTATTAAAAGAACTTATTTATATTTGTATTTATCTAAAATTAATTTATTTTATCTGTATTTTGCTTCTCTTTTATAAAGATTTCAATTTATTTTAGACATCTGTCATCAAGTATTGGACCTGTATTCTGCTCCAGTATCAAATACGTCACAGGATTCACCACCTGCAACACCACCTACAAAATCGAGCCGAAAATCATCGCAGCCCGTGAGTCAAAAATATTTCATGTAATATCATGCAACATGAATATAGGCATTAGAGAATTGATGCTCTACCATTCTTTTTATTTCAAGTATTGAAGCTCTTTAAAATTTTAAACTGTAAGATGGACTTTTGAACAATGGATCATTTCAGTTTCAAGGACTATTGAAAAAATGGCCTTGGACATTTTGTTTTCAGAAATAACATACTTGGGTATTTTGTAAATAAAATTCTTTAATAAATATCATGCATTTATGAGAAATTTGGCTAATTTTTGATACATAATTTTTAGCCACTAACTTTTGAAACAAAATTTTTTTTATTTAAATTATATTGCATGTTCATTTCCTTATCATAGAGGTATAAGTTATTTTTATATTTATTTAACCATAATGCTTGTTTATATTCATTTCAGGGGGCCATGGCGGCCTAATTGTAAAGTATGGACTTCACACTTTGTGGGTTCCAATTTCAGAATTTGAATCCATTAAATCCATTAACCCTTTGCACTAATAATTAGATGCAAAATTATTCACATAATACAAAGATTTGTTTGTTGCTATGAAAAATAAAAATACATCTTATGTCGAATTTCTTGAAAAATTAATCCACATCTCTTAACCATTATGTAGGCATTTTTAACAATTTGAAAAATCAATAAATAATGTGTCAAAATGGTGCAAAACCTTGAATGGTGAGTCAGAGGCACCATCGGAGTGCAAAGGGTGAAAGATCTATCATATATCTGTTACCTAGCACTTGTTCAATTTGATTTGGAGCAAATGTTCTGTATGAGGAGGTGGGAGAGAGGTAGATTTAGATGTAATTCTCATGCCACTCAATTCTAAATTACAAGGTATTTCCATAATGGTCAGTTTATTATTGTTTTAAACTGGAACATTAATACAACTAAACCAAACATACATTTTAAAAGGAATTTTAATGAAATTTAATGTGCATACATAAATTTTATTAAAATAAGCTTAATGATTCTTATGAATTGAGCATTTGAGAGAAAGTTTTTGCATAATTATTTGTTCTTATTGGAGCCAATAATAAGAATTTTTAAATCCTACTTTTCTATTTTGAAACCATAAAATGGTATTCATTGAAATTTTATAAACTGCAATATCCCAGATAAATTGCGCACATTTTATGAAGAGTAAAAGTGATAAAAATCTTCTTTTCCTTTTTTTATTACTAATTTTCAAAAAATATGCACCTTTTTAATTAAAAATTAAGAATATATATTGACATTTTGAAAAATTGACTTTTCTTGTGTGATTTTTTTTCAACTTTTAACTCATTTTTATTTAAAACAATAATATTAGTTTATAAAAAAAGACCATCAAAATAATTTTTTTTCTTTGTTTGGCATTTAATCCATTAGCTCAAACGATCCCTGTTTGGGAATTTTACATCCACCACTCAGCACTAAAAATTTATTTGGTATGCCCGCAATTTATTTTCATTTATTCAGTATCGGCCAATATTGTGTGTAACAGAAAGTGTCTATAATATGCTTCATTTATTTAAGAGTGAACAAATTAAAAATTTGTCACCAGGTTGAATAGAACGGAATTGTCATATTTAAAGTGATAGGTGTTTGGTTTTACTGTATCTAAATTTGTTATTTAGAGATTATAGTAATGATCTGTTACTTAAATTGTCTTTTGTTTTTAATTGCACATTTTGTAATGAACTATTTTTCAGGAATATAAAATATTTTCAAAATGAAGCATAATTTGAATATAATTATGCTGTTTTGGAATTTCTATTTAAAGTGCTTATCCAGCCAAAAATTAAATTATAACAGTTGATGGGTTAAACAAATGCAGTGCAAAGTAAATTTCTATCTTAAGTTATACAAATTAACTTAAAATCATGAAGCTGCAGATAATATAAATATGTCTCATGATATTTATTATATTGTTTTTATTGTATTGAGATAATGTTAAAAGTTAGAGAATTGATATATTTCCTTTTCAAATTTACCTCTTTTCTGTATTTCAATATATTTAAGAAATATTCCACTTACGTACATTTTTAATGTGTCTTACTTTTATAGTCTGAGAACATATGTAAGTAAATTTTGTTGAAAAAGAAATTTGCAGAATATCAAAGAATCAATGTTGTTATATTCATATTTATTTTAAGTACTAATAAAAAAAACTGCTTTGATGATTTTAAATTTATTATTCCATATTTTATGGGAACCTTTGATAATTCCTATTCTTATAAAAAAGATTGGTGAGTATTTTTAAGGTAAATAAAATATTACTGGTGGTGCTTTTAATTGAAATTTGCAAGATCAACATTAAACATTTGATAACTATTTCTGTTAGTGTAAATGTTATTTAGTGTATTATTTGTTGTTACTGTTTTTCCTGATTTTAGTTAGTATATTTTTCTTTAATTACATAGTTGAAAGTATTTTATGATCAATAAATCTGATATAGAAATAACATTCCTAGGATTTTTATTTTAAAGACTATAAAACGTGGTTTTTATGAATTAGTAGAAACTTGCTTACTGGCACTTATTGTGCCATTTTTTCCGATTTATCATTTTGGTATTTTATATAATTGTATCTATAAAACTGGTTTTAGAATTATGCATAATACCCTCCCCCCAATTTTTAAGATTACTTTCTTTGTTTTATAAATCATGGAACTTTGATTGGAAAGTGAATGTCATGTTGCAATATTGTGTTTTTTGCTTGTCTTCCCTAATCACTGCAAGATATTTAATTCCTCTTGTTATTTCTGTTAAGTAGATTTGAACAAATATTAATTGATATAGTTGTTTTCTGTATATTTTTAAGTTTATAGTTCTTATGGGAAAACTTAGTATTAATGCTAACGAATTAAAGTTCAGCATCATAGAAACAATTTTCTCTCTTTTTTATTATTAACTGGTTATGATACATTGTTTTAATTGTAATGATTCTATCTCTGTTAGAGTTATTGAGTTTGGAGTTATTGATGTCTGCATTTACACTGTTTGTTTGGATAATTGATTTTAGTATTCATATTACATTCTATATTAGAAGATTCAAATTGACTTATTAGTTAATAACTGTTGTTCAGTATCTTTGAAAACTTATTTAGTTATTTACATTTTAGCTTAACTTATTGTTTCATGATTATTGTTTATATAGCCATCTCCAGTGGAAATTACTACATCACCAGCCCAAACCAAGCCCAAAGAGGTGTCAGTGGGCCTACCAATTCCTAGGTTAGAACCTGGCGACCTGAAAAGGAAAGCTTCTCTATCAGAACCTAAGAAAGAATTGCCAGAAAGCAAAAAACGTCCTCCTCCTCCTGCAACTGAAGGGAAAGCTATTCCTGTGATTGCTAGTTCTCCACCCAAAGCCACTGTTATTACTCAAGGATCAGACACTCAACCATCTTCCCCAACTTCTCCAAATCCTGCTGAAAGTACTGTCAAAAACCCTAAACTTTCAGAATCGATTGTTCAACGACCTGTTACTGAGGCTGCTTTTAGAACTGGTATCTCATCTACAAATCCACAACCATTTTCACAAAATGTACCGACACCACCTGTAGAAAGTGTTTCTGTAAAGCCAGCTCCTGTTGTGCCAGTCACTAGTTTCTCTCCTACTGTACCACCTCCTACTACAACATTCTCACAACCTGGCCCTTCATTTTATACTGGCGTCTCACTTGAAAAGAATTTTCCTAATATTCAGCAGCCTCCCCCACAAATATATCCTTTACAATTTCAGCATCCTCCACCTCCTGGTCCACCTCCACCTACTCCTACTGGTCCGCCCCCACCACCACCACCAGGAATGCATCCACCAACCCAGTTTGGTGATCCATCCCATCAATTTTCTAATGTACCCCCAAGTGGTGTGCCACCATTTAATTCCCAGTTTCCCCCTCCACCACCTAGGCAAGCACCTCCACTTCCACCTAACATAAATAATCCTCCACCTGCTCCTGTGCCTGGCATAACTCAACATCCACCACCTCGTCCTCAAGGATTACCACCTGTACCTAGTATGATTAGATCAGTTCCACCTCCCAGTTTGTCTAATGTTAGGCCACCAAGAATGATGTCTGATGGTCCCTTTGGCCCTAAACCACCAGGTACTGATGTTTTTAATCCTCGTCCAGATCAACGAGGTATACGTTTTCCTCCAGGTCAAGACTTTGGTCCTCGACCAAGATTCGAAGGTGACAATCAAGGATTTAGAGGGAGGAAAGAGTCTGAATTTGATGGTCCACCACCACCACCATTTTCTGATCAAGGTTTTCCCAGGCCTCCACAGCCTAACCAATTTGGACCAAATTTTGAACGACCTCCTAGGCCTCCAATGCCACCTAGGAGATTTCCACTTGATCCAAATAGGAAAGAAAGAGGTCCTGTCCCACGTCCACCAATGGGTAACAATTCAACACAGCCTCAAGGAGCTCCAACTGGAATACCACCTGTACGAATAACGGGGAGGTACTAAATAAAATTTTTTCCCACTTCTTTTTAATTTTAGAAATTTGTTGTATCATTAAGCAAATCTGTTTTTCTTGTACATATTCCTGTAATGCGTGTAAAAATTCTCATGTTTGTATGAAATATGACATTTTTTAATGTATATATTTGAACAGTATATTTTATTGAGTTATGAGAAAAGATTTGGATTTTTTTTTCAATTGGGTAAGAATTTGAATTTAAAAATAGGATTCATGTATATTTTTTTAAAAAAATATTTGTGTAATTCTGTTAACACTTGTTGTGTATATGATTTCCTCAAATATATGATGTTAAAATTTATTTGCTTCTTGCAACTCTGTATATAGTGTTTGCTTTGCTTATTGCATATTTGATATAATTTTTTTAAAAAATATATTCTTAAAATGTGTGCATTAAACCTTTATGAAGGAGGCCAATTCTTCACTTCAAAATATAATGTTTAATTAAAATTACATTTACTCTATTTAATAGTTTAAAATTCCTTTATATATAGTAATTTTAAATTTTGTAACTTTTTATTTTAAAGATTAGCATATTTTAAAACCCCATGCAAATTACAATTGAAGATTCATGATTATTCTATTACATTTTTAATTTATACATTTATTTTATGAACAAAAATTTAAGTGATGCAAAGTATTTTTGAAAAATTCTGAAAAATAAAATTAAATTAAACATTTTGTTTGAAGGGAAAAGAAAAACTAAGTATAAAATTGTTATTACATTGAATATCATATTTCAGTTATGCTTATGCTTTTTATGCCCCCAACTTTGACTGTGTTGTTGATTGCTTTATCTTAATGACACTAAAAATAATGTTTTGATTTCTTTAATTATTGTTGTACAAATAAATGATGTAAATTATGATACAATATTTGTTGATATGTCATTTTTCAAGATTATTGCAAATTTAATATGAATTTATTGGATATTTGTTTTAAAAAGCTGTCTGATTTCAGTATGTGTATTCTTTGTGCACTTATCAATTCAAAAAATTTTAGATCTTAAATTTCCTTTTTGTAATTATTTGGCATTGTGTATGCTATGATAAAATGTGGAATATCATTTGTAATATAAATTATTACAAAGATTTTTTTATAAGTATATGTAAATAATCAAGTAATGTAAATTGGCTGTTTGTGGTGTTTCCATTTGTGTGTGTGCGTGGTAAACCCAACTTCCTATTTTTGATGTAATTTTATTGATTTGCATTGAATTTGTATGTATTAAGTTTAAGACAATTACTTATCTAAGAACATTGTTGTGCATAGTTTAATTACATTTCATTTCTGTGTAAACATAACTCAGAAATTAAAAAAAAGTTTCAGTTTTGCTCATGATTTTTAATTAGATATTTAGTAAGTTAACAGTTTTAACTTTACTAAGTCAATAGTTATATAAATAGTCAATATAAAACTGTTGGAACTTTTTTTATATATTAATAAGAGATGTATATATATTTTTTATTCTTATGTTTTAATTTCCTTGAATTCATTTTATTTAGAGAATCATCAAAAAATTTAAATAGAATTTTGGAGTTTTCAGTATTTTTATTTGAAATTATCATATTCTTTTGCTTAGTTAAAATCTTTTATCTCAATATTGTTTTTTTTAATGATCTTTAACTTTTTACTTAAAAACTTCTCTTTAGTTCTATGTACTGGAAATTTAAATACTTTTATAGTTTATTATTGAGAAACATAAAATGTTCCAGAAATGTGAAATAGGTATGAAAAGATTCAACAATTAAGAGTTTGAATCATTTAGAAGAGAGAGATAATAATTGTATGTAGAAAAATGCGAGAACAGTTATTAATACTGTTATTTCCAGGGTAGATAAATTTTTATTTAAAAAAAATGTGGTTTAAAAAATTGAAAGTGTTTTTATTTTCACGTAAAAAGTATTAAAGAGATTCAAAGACAAATTACTGTTTGAAATTAAAAGGTATGAAAATAACCATTCAATGATCATTTATATTTTTAGATAAATATAATTTCAAAAAAAGTATTTTATAGGGTTTTTGATGAGAATTTCTTTCCCTATACTTTGAAGAAATTAAAAGTGGAATCTTTTAAGTATTAGAATTTTATATTCTGGAATAATTCTGCAAATTCAGATTGAGATAGTTAATAAGTTAATAGAAAACTTAATTATGCATAAAATAATTGATGAATTGCCAGAACAAAAATGAAATGTTGCTATGTTTGGTTTGATAGGATTAAACATTTAGAATTAAACTTTGGAAAATACTATTGATCTTTCATGACTCATTTGCTTGGATTTCAGAATTTTTGGACTCAAATTTAATTATTAATGTGATTGAATAACACAGTTTTATGAAATTAGCTCTCTGAGCCTGTGTCTTATTTATAAATTTTGCTAAATCTTAAAATTCTCGAAATTATTTAAAAATTTTCTTCAAGTTTTTTATAATCTAAATGGTTATTCTCTTATAGTAAACTAATGTTGAAAATAATATTTTTTATTTTGATAATTTAACAAATCTAATAAAAAATATGCACAAATTGTCCAATAAATATGTAGTATTTTAGCATAATTATAGAGTGAACCATTATTGAGGATTAATGGGAAGTTACAGCTGAGAGATAATCTGGACACATAGGTTTTTCAATTTCTCTTTCTTCCCATTAGTCGTGAAAAATTATTTTCTAATTTTTGTCGTGGATCCAGGGTTTTTATTATAATCTATTGTGTGTTTTATTAAAAAAAAATCTGTTTTTGTTGTTTATTTAGTGGTTGCTTATATTCCTAATTTGAATCCGCCATCTTTCTGGTTATTTGCATTATTATAACAACTGTTTATTCTGTAACCTTAATAGGTTTCTTTTAAATGTCTTTTTGTTATTGTGTCCTTCCCCAGCTGTGGAATATTTTGATTTTTGCATTTATTGTGATAGAAATACTAATATAAATGGTCAGTTTTATTAACTTTATATTTATAGTACAGCTATTTGGGAAAAACATACTCCATTTTATCATTCGAATGTGTTACTGATACTCCCAGGATTGATTTAAAGTGTCCTTAAAATTTATATTTCATTTGTACCTTTTTATCGTTGTAATGTTTTTCAAATTTAATAGCAAAACAGTGTTTGAGTTAAGCAATTTTTTTAAAAAATAAATATATTAGTGTTAGCACTACAATTAAGTTTTTTTATTTGTATGACTCGTAATTCTTTGAATAATATATTCAATAATATTTATTTGAAAAAGGAATTTTTTTTTTTGAAAAAAATTAGTTTTTACTACAATTGTTTGTCTGAGCTAGGAGTAATTTTAAATCATGATATTTAATGGAGCAATAACAGTTCTAACTAAAAAGATTTGTAAATATTTAGTGAAACTCTTTTCCATCTCCAATTAGGTATTTGGGCATTAAAAAGAATGGAGTAAATCAGCAGATATGACACAGTTTTGTGGAAATGCGAATTTTATCCCCCCCCCTTATTTAAGTTTATCATTCTTGGGATTGATTTTTTCTTAACTATCTGAAGTGCTTTTTGTATAGATTTATTCATTTTATTCTTATACTTGTTTTACATCTTGGTTTTTATGTTAGGCAAAAATTATTCATGAAATTCAGTAAGTTTTTTTCCATGCTGTGTCATATCTTAATTAACTCGGAATTTAAATAATTGTTCATAAAATGTTATAAATTATAGATGGTCATATCTTCTATGATAATAATAACTGGTTTTGAGATTTTAATGAACACATGCTGGTAAAAGTTTAGTATGTTCCCTCTGCTCAGTTAATATATGGAATTATTTGGGAACTATAACAAAGGAGAGTGAGGTGGGGACGGGGCTACTTTTGACATGCAGATGACAGGATAATATTACCTTCTTGGTTATTAAACAAAAGTGCTTTATTATAGACTAATTGATTATAAATAATTGATTTACAATATTGTCAAAAGTATACTGAATGTAGTTTGAAATGCCTTAAAATGAGCATGTGTATGCAAATTATTTAAGCATCAATAGTAATATTCTCTGAAACAAAATAATACATTCAAAATAAAAGTTATTAAGTTTCATAGAAGCTCAGTGTAATATGTAGAATCTAATTTGTAGAAATGGAAAAATCACCATTTAATATTAGTTACATATTAATGCTTTAATTTCATGTTAGCTTTCTAGCATTTCACTAATAATTTTTAGGAATCATTTTTGCTCGCTTGATGAATTTAGTGAGGAGCATGCTAAACTGTGACTTCATGTGCTTTAAGGTTTTCCTTTCTTGTATATAATTTGTTAAAAAAAATAGTATTTTACATTTTAGGTCGATACAAATTTCAGAATTTAGTTTATTAGATTAGTTTTACATGATTTTTCTAATCAGGTAGAGGGAATATTGTAGAGGTAGAGGCAATTTGTTAAAATGTAGAAAATAATAATTTTTTTTAAAAATTTTTATTTTAAGCTGAGACAAATTTACTTTTTTTAAAAATCAAAATCATTCTTACATTTAAAAAAAATGGTAATTAATTTAATGAACTTTAGCTTGTGTGCTGATTTTCATTTTATAATCTTGCATCAGTTTTAAATTTGTAGAACAAATTTCTGAATATTTCATGTGACATCACACTAAACAATTTTAATTCTTAAATTCTTTGTTATCTGAGTCATATGGTTGGCATTTTCACCATTATAGCTATAAATCTTTGTTTATTAAAAAAACATTGATTTTTTAAATTTTTATTTATTTATTAATTTTTGATTCTTAAATTTCATTTGCATGCATTTGCTCACTATCGTTTTTATTTCTTAAAAGATTTATACCAAAATTGAATCTTATTAACGCGTAAAGGAACAATTTTGAAATAATTTTTCCTTATATTGTTGTTACTTTTTTAAAAACCTGGTTAACTTTTATGATAAATAGGTATTTAAAAAATTCTTGTTTCATTGGTAGTTATCCCTAAAAAAATGTTTAAGTTATTTTCTTTGTTCAATAGAACATGATTATTCTTATTTTGTGTTTTAGGTTATTTTAATGTTATTTTTATTATTATTACATTAAACATTTTTGATAGTTGTCACAATAGGTTTTAGTTAGTTTGTTAAAAATTTGTTTTCTGGAAAAAATGAATTTATTTTACCAAGTAATGTAATAAGTAGATTACCTGATTCTTTTGTTGAATCACATAATTATCTTTCCTTTCTGCCTTGAATAAAAAAACAATAAAATAGAATTTATAGTGTAAAATCAAGTGCAACTTGTTGATATTTAATAAGGTATCATTCCTTTATAGATGAAAATGTTTTTTCCCCCCCATTTACCTAGATTTAGATTGCATTGGTTTCAAAAGCCCTTTCCCCCTTTCAGCATTATATCGTTGCACTATCTTTCGCTAATCGCCATAAATTAAAAATTCGAATAAATGTGATAAATTCTTAGATTCTGATGCTTGAAATACTTATTTATTAATGTTTTTAATCACTCCTGCCAAAATTGAATTCAAAAGCGAACCGTTCGTATAAGTAAAATTATTATTTGTTAAAAAAACAGGTCCTTGATCTCTTGAGAAACTAGAATATTGATTGATTCTTCATATCGATGATGTAGATCAACAACTGAATCAGCACTTGGCCCCATGACATGAGTAAATGAACCTTCTAAAATTGGTTAAGCTATGTAATAATAGTATAAATATCCCATTGCAGTTATTATTCTGCATATTATTAATGACTAATGTGATTAGGCGTTGTTTATTAGCCTTAACGACATTGCTTTTTAATTATTTGTGCTACTTTGAAAAAGTGATCCCTATTGTCACGTTACCCCCCCCCCACCCACCCATTACACTACGGTAAAGTTCGCGCTAGAAATTTTTTGGGGATTAATTTGGAATAATAATATTAATAATTTCTGAAAATACTTCGTTTCCAATTTTTATTAAAGTACAACATATCTAATCTGACTCTTGGTCGACCCAAACACACACTTAATAGTTTATCATACATAAATAAAATCACACTAGCTTTAGAAAATACGGGAAATTTTTAATAAAAACCTAATAATATTTACGTTATTTGAAATTTAATGCTGTAAAATGTCTAAAATTCATCAAGACATTTCTAGTTTTTGACTTTCCCCAACCCTTACTCTAAATCTCCCTTTTCTCCCAATGAATACAAAGATAATTTTAAGGTCAACGTATTCAACAATTTTATTAATCATTGATAATAAATTGCAAAATATGCATAAAAAAGATGTTTTTTTTTTTGGTATTTTAAATTAAATCGGGAGGAGAATGGGAATCGCCATTGTTTGATTATATTTTGAAAGAAATCAATTCAAGTAATATAAATAATAAGTTTATTTCTTTCTTGCTTTTCTATTTTATCTTTACACGTCTGTTTTAGCATTTAAAAAACCTTTGTTGTAGTTTATAAATGATAAATAAATCAGTTGATACGTAGCTTTAAAAAATGCCAAGAGATGGCAGCACAAGGTAGCTGTTTTTGTCCTGTTGTAACTATTTTTTTATATTATTTCAATTAGTTTTAGTTTTTTTATTATATAAAACAGAATCTTATATTGGAATTTGTGAAAAGACGAGTAATTTCTTTAATGCATTCTCCAAATAATTAGATTATTATTTATCATTCTCTCCTTACTTAAAAACCAGTTTTTGAAAGGGGAGGGGGGGGGGAGGTTGACGAGGACAAATTAAGGCAAGTTAAAATTAACTTCATATCAAATAATTTTCTTCTCTCTTAAAAAGGTTTTCTAAGAAAAATTTAATTGAAACCGGTTTTTCCTAACTTTGGAAATATTTGTTTTAAAATCGAAATAACAAAGTTTTTACATAAGTCTTTTAGTTCAATTGAAACTGTAAGAATGAAATTATAAGTGAAACACAGGAAATGCTCCTGTTTTATTTGAAAATTTCATTTAAAACACTATATAAATGAAAGTTTAATTTTACAATAATGGCTTCTTTAAATACTAGTGCAAACGTTATTTATTTGCTCTTGTTTTGCGTTTTATATCTTAGAGCATGGTAATATATTTTTATTTATCCAACTAAATAGCGCAATTCTACTTACGTTTGCAGAAAAAGTGTGGGACAACGATGTTTGTAAGAAAATGACCAATTTTTAATTTCTAAAAATAAAATTTATAGATTTAAATAAAATTTTATATAAAATCTTTTAATTTTTCAGAAGAGTCTAAAGAATGTTGCTTGTATAAGTATCATATTTTGAAAATTACGGCATGTTCTTATAAAACTAAAGCTACGCTAATTTGCTGCTTTTTTGTTTTGAATTGAATGCCAAGTGAATGTGAGAGAAAGTAGAGGGTAACCTGGAGAAAATAGATTCTCTCTTTGAAAATAAACTTTGCACGTAATTGCAGATTTTTAGCAATTCTCGAAGAAGGAATTTTTTATTCAAATATTGTCATCGTTATACTTTTAGACAAATTTGCCAGTAATGGCCTTTTATAAGAAAGGAGATTTGAACGATGACTTGGCAGGAATTTTAATTTTTTGTTAAAAATCTGTATATATATATATATATATATATATATATAATATCATTTTCGGAGACGTTTTTATTTTTTCCTTTCAAATTATACAAGATATTGGAATTTTTGTTTTTTTAATTCAAATTATTATACTAACAGTTCGATTTTAATTTTTGGTGGTTTTTAAGATGGTGATTTTTTTAAATAAATAATCCTTTAAAGTCTTGTTTGCCCTTAACGAGTGTATATATATTATGCGGGGTATCAGAAAGTAAAAATAATTTTTAATTATAATGTTGGCATGGCTTTTTTTAAAGTGAAGTTGAAATGTAAATAATTGAATTTTGCAAAATGGCTGCTGACTTTGGTCTAAATCACTCTATAATGCCAATAAAACCTCCCTTTATGAAGGTTTGAAAATTTTCTTTTTTACGAACTCTTCTCTTTTCTATATTATATATTTAAAAAGAGTTAATTGTACCACTTAGTTCACTGAGCGGCAAATATCTACACTAAAATGCATCTATTTTACTTTTTTTGAATCGGAATATCAGTTCAATTATCTAAATCCGATTAATTTGATTTTTCTAGAATCACAATTAATGATCCAGATTATTTCTTGCATATATTTGATGCTTTTCGGAAATAAAAATCCAATTCTATTAAACTTTTCGAAAAAAAAAAAATCTGATTTTCTTTTCTTAAATATTGTTCTTATATCTATACAGTATTCATAGTCAGTTAACTAATTTTAATCAGTAAAGAAACAAAAAAATATTTTTGTAAACATGATTTTTTTCTAAGTTATTATTTTTAATTTTTAATACTTTTTTTAAAAAAAAATTCTATCAAATCTTTTAAATTGCATAATTTTTTTTTCACATTCTAGATAATTTTATGAATTAATCTAATTTCTAATGGCTGATTGTTTGTCTCTCACGTTTTTCTTTTTTTTTTTTTTTTTTTTTCATTTTTTTTTCCCCCCTCCCCCTTTTTTTTTTTTTTTTTTTTTTTCTTTTAATAACATGAAAATTTACCAAAGAACATTTTTTTATTTGACGTTTATAATAGTTTCGAACTTTACCAACGAAAATTATATTCTTTTTTTAAAAATCTTTTTGTAGTCTCATGATGAAAATACTTACTGCAAGATTATATAATATTTATAACTATGAAATTATTTAGAAACTAAAAATTGGAAATTTAATAAAAGTGCTTTTTAAAAGCACTTATTAAATTAAAAAGCACGTTTTAATTATTTACAAAATTAAAAAGCACGTTTTTATTATTGTTCTGAAAAGGTAAGGGGAAAAAAAAACAAATAAAATCCTAAGAAACATGACTTTAAGGAAATTAAGTCTCAGTGAATAAATATATAAAGATACTGAAACATTAATTAAAAATTCAAATTCTATCAACGACTCAACTTAATTTTTTATGTTTCCATATTTTTTATTTATTTATTTTTCTTTTTAGAACATTAATAAAAACGTGTTTTCAAATGCTTTATTTTTATTTTCAGATGTTATTAATGATTTTTTAAATGCGAAGAAAATGACAGAATTGTGTGTCTTGTTCCATTTATTCATTCATAACGAAAACTCAAAGCTTGCAATTGGTATAAAAATGGTCATAATTATAAAAATCAAGGAAAAGTACTTTTGTATAACTGAAATAATCGTATTGCTATATCTATCATATATGAAGACTTCTAATAAAATAAAGTGCAACTATGTTGATCGGCCTTTGAAACATCATGGTTGGTGATATAAAGAATTTGTTTTGCATAAGTTCAAAAATATCTTTTCAAACATAATTTTCATTATCTTATATCTCTTTATTATCATATTAATATTTTGATAAAGAATTTAAAATTTTACCTTCGCTGTATGATGTAGCTATACAATGAATATGTTATTTGTGAATTTTAATGAATGAAAGAATTAGGAGTTTGGTTTTTATAGCATGGGAAGCTGTTATCTCCTTTTCCAAATGAAAAGAGTAAAAACATTGCATTCGTAAACGCTAAGAGCACTCACAAACAGCCAAATTGAAGTATCAGACTGTTAACAGTTGCATTAAAAGTTGCGCTGGTGCGATGAAGTCCATTTTTGAGATACTACAGTTCCAGTGGAAAGATGAGGGCAAAATGGCGGTGTGTGACATGCATCATGGAATGGTGATAAAGGAAAGAGGCTTCAACATAGTTACTGCCAATAGAATTAATAGATATTGAAATGCTTCAATGCTTGAAGAGAAACTTGCAGATTGGTTTTGTTACCCGAAACATTTTTGATGGAGGTGTCTTGTCAATCTAGCTGGAGAAATGTCCACAAGTCGTCTGTATAATATGTATATTTTTGGCATGAGAGAATTATGTGTTGAGTGTCATTAATGCTATTGCATGTTATATTTGAAATGTTTTGTTATACTTTTTACTTGATTGTCGTATGTGTTCACTTCAGTTTTGTAGCTTGAAGTTTTTAATTTAAGAATAAATTATACTGATACTGAAATCTGTTGGGAAATTTCATATCATTAAGTACTTGTATACCTTTAAACTGATGTGAAAAATTTATTTCATATCTTTATTTAAACGTTTACATTTATCGTTTATTTAGATCTGAGATTTTATTGTGATCGTAATATGCTGTGTATTATTCTGCCATTGCATTCTAATCTCGTAAATCCAAATTGTGATGAAAGTTGATTGGATTAACAAATTTATTAGATATACGAATTAATTATATGTATTTCATTATATTTCCTATTAGGTTAACTATGCGCGGAAATTTGTTCGAATTTCATATGATGTATCTTTCATATGATTATGTCATTCCCATTAATCAGGATTTTTAATGTATATAATTAAAAATCTATGGAAGAATATTTTTCATTGATAAATAAATAATTATGATTTCCCATTAATGTCAATATCTTGAATTGATTTTATGTGTTTATTATCTAGATTATTTATTTTAATGTGCACAGTTTTTGTTCATAAATTAAATCTAATATATCTTTTATTTATTTATTTGTTTCAGTATGTGATTATCAGTTTTCTGGGAAAGCGACTTGCTGTCGATAATTCCGATTTCTGCGCCAGAGGAAGTCACTTTTTAGCCTCAGGATTCATCTCTTACAAAAAGGGAAACAACAGCATTTATCTCAAAGATATTTGAAAATAATTTGAAGTTTATCTATCGTTGTATATATTAATTTTGAAACAAGGTGCTACAAAGATAAGTTTCAAATTATCGTCTGCGATGGAATGTGATATTGCTTACGCAATAAGTGTGAAGTATAAAATGCAAACGATTTCTGATGACATTTCTTTGCTTCTGTTTGTAATTATTTTTGTGCAGTTGAAGTTATATTAACTTCGATATAATTTTCAGTGTAACCTTTTGCTAAATGATAAGTAATTATTGCTTATTTCTTTAACTCTTTTATTATGCAAAATTATCATGTTTAAATTGATTTTAAAATTACTGCCTTTTATATTATATTTCCCTGCATAACAAATATTAAAGTTTTTATGTTCTTAAAGCTTAGATATTTTGTTTTTCATTTTCAACATTTTTTTGTGTTCATCATTCATTATCTGAAGTCCCATTTACCAATTATTCACTGTTATTTTACGGGTAAGTATTTGGAATTCAAATATCCGTTCAAAATGTAATTTGTATTTGATTTTTTTGTGTAAAACTCATACTTGGTAGATTTGTACTGATATTAAAAAAGATGATTAAACATTAAACTAATATAAAGTCATCAGAAATTTTTGTAAAAGTTCTGAGCTGTTTTTATAGATTTATAGTGTGAGATGTTTTAAATTTATTATAAATATAATTATAATAACTTTGAAATGTGGAAAACTTAAAGACAAAGATATGTTGGGAGTTTTAATAAATATTGAAATCCTTACAAACAAAAATTCATCTCCTGATTCATTCTTTAAATTAGTATTTTCGAATGCCAGGTATCTGTTTTTACTATTATGAATTATTTCACCTAAGAATTGGCATTTTTTGCTAATTATCTATATGAAATGTGTATTTTTGCATCAAGAATGTTTGTAAGAAAATCCTAAAAGCAAATGACATGCATTATTTTTCATATTTTATTTCGTCAGTTTATTTAATTGTATGCATTCAACATTTTTATTTCAATGTTGTTAGAATGTTACTGTAAATGTATTTGCTACTAAAATCAATAAGAAAATCAGTAGAAAATGTATTTTAAAACCGAGTTTATGCCTAAAAGAAATGTTTTCTTTAATTTCATAATGAATTATTTCTTCCTTTTTAAAATATTCTTTTAATATTATATCATATTGGTGTGTGCATTAAATTGATTCATTTCAATAAAAATATATAGATGGCTAAAAGCCACAAATCTAATGTTCATCTTTTTAATTTGTAATTGTGAAGAAAGTTAACTTTGTACTTTGATAGCTATTGCTGAAATAATTTTTTTTTTTGCTTCATTGACTAGTCTTTGTCTTTTAAATGTATTATGTAATGCATAAAGTATAATTGCCTCGAATATAATAAAGTTATATTGTCCTGCATTTTGAAATAAATAATTGAATTCTTTTATTGACGAATTTCTAGATATAGCTTTAAATGATTAAAAATAAAATTTTATTTTAAAGCATCACAAATTTTTTTAAGACTTGAATTTGCATAAAAGGCATAAACAACTTTTCTCGGAATAATTCCACTTTATTCTATTCAAGATTATTGTAATCTATATGAGTTGAATTGATGTTTTAAAGATGTCTATACTTTATTATGCTATATCATTTTGGTATAGATGCAGTTTTGTAAAATAATAATAATAAATCAATTATTGATGTTTATCTTTTCTTCGAATTTGATATCTGGTTTTTAAGTTTTATTATTAGAACAAAACAAAGAAATAAAATCCAACAAAAAATTGGCTTTTATTTCATTTTTCAAACAGTTTTTATTAGCATCTTAAAAATGAAGAGTGCTCTAATTTATTTTTTCTATTTAAAATTATATAATCTATTTAGTGCTAGTAGAATCTGCATACTCTTATCATGTTGACTAAGAGAACTTATTTAATGAAATGTACCCATTACAGACAACCAAAGAAACATTTTTATACTTTTCAAAAATATTTTCAGAACTATTTAAAAGAGAAAGGAAAATTATTTTCAGATATATCAATCGACTAACAATTTTGTCTTCAATATTTTGAAGCAATTCAATTAAAAAAGAAGTTTTGATTATTTTTGTATTTCTTACTTTCCCTAATGATTCCTAATACTATATGTGTATCCAACTTTCTTCCTATTTTGCTCAATTATCTGAAACTAGTTGTAAACTTGAAACTAATTCTAAATAACAATGTTTAAAAATAAGAATAGCAATAACAAACCTGAATACATTGAAAATAAATAGTAAATATATTTCTTTGAAGATAATAGTTTTTTTTAATGCAGTTCTGCAATCATGCTTAGTTGTAATAATTTCTGCATATTTTTCTGTATCTAAATATAAATATATTTAAAAGTATCTTCATATAATTACTTTTTCATAGTTATGCTTTGTATTTGGTTTATTCTATTTATATATTTTTATACTTTAAGTAATTTTTCCGGTGTTTTGATCATTTGGTGAGATTTGTTCTTCCCTACACCCATATCATTATTATAAGTTATGATGTTTCTTTCTTCAGACTCGTAAAATACAACAATGGTTGTATCATATTGTATATGTGTATGATTAAAAAAATTGATTAAATTTGTATTTTATTGTTTATTTTCATTTTCTTATTTTGACATTGATATAAAAACAAGAACTAAGAAATCTGTGAAGTTTGCTTTTTTTTTTAAATTCAAAAAAACCCAAATAAATGCCATAAAAAACTTGGGGGGGAAAAGTCGAAACTTTGATGAATTTTTAAATATCATAACTCCTTTAGTAGGGGGGGGGGGACTACCTTTGTCATTATTTCTGTTTTTTTTTGTGAATACGGTAACATAAAAACATTTGAGCTAGCCAGATGAAATTTGATGTATAACCTTTACACCAAGTTTAAATTTTAAAAAAAATTTTGAATGAAATCCATTCAGTAAAAGACGGGTTGTTCGAGTACTAATGAACTTGATACTTCAAAACGTAAAGCACTTGATGGATGAAATTTGTTACAAAAAGATAGCATCTAAAATATAGACTTATCAAATATCCAACCAGATTGATCTAAAGATTGGTTCATACTTTTGCATGCATACAAGCGCAATAACTCGTTAATGCAAGGATTTAAATAAATATGATTCACCTTTGAACTTATGGCTGTAACTGCAACTATGTGACAAGTTTTTATAACATTCCTAGGTCAGGAAAGATGATGGTAAAACAAAAAAAAAAAATAAATAAAAGATTAAAAGGAAATCAAACTATGCATATTTCAATCTATCATGTCATAACATCATTTATTGAACGGCCAAGCACGAAGTGCTCGTGCTAGTTAAATTATATTTTTATTCATTTTAGTTTCATTGAATGAGTCATTTAGTATTAACAACGATCCAAAAAACTTTGTCTCGCATTTATTGTTAAAAAAAATATCCCATTTCCTCTTCATTTCATTTCATATAATCACACGCTCAAAGTGTCATTTTTCTAGGTTTTATTTGCTGGAGTCATGAACTTATTTTTTTAAATCAGTGCTTTTGTAAAGGTGATGGCAATGCGTTATTAAAAGCTGATTTTTTGAGAGGTTATTGCAGATAAAATTTAAATTTTTCGCCTACGGATTTTTGTTGATGCTCAATCCCAAAATAGCAACATGTTCTGACATAATAGTTCCGCGGGTATCCTACATATTTAATTACAAAAATATAGATTAAGTATCAAATTTTGGATCTAATTCATGAAACGAACTCCATAGGCCTGTGTATTTGTGAGCATGTGGACGCATTAACTCGAAAACGAAATTACTTAGACATGAAACTTAACACTAAGTATCGTTTCTAACATTAAATATCTACGGGGTGAACCTAAAAAGGGGGAAAAAGTGTTTATTTTTTAAGTATTGCAATTAGATGTATATTTCTAGTTGTAAACTTTCATCAAATAATTGAATGCATGAAAATACTTTGGCTTCTGCGGAGAGAAAGGAGAGGAAAATTTAATTTTTATACGATCCCCATAGCATCAAAAGGGGTGTGGTGATTGCTATACATATAAGCTAGATAACATCCCTCGGACCGAAGAGCTCTTTTGGCCCAACGGATAAGTTACTGGACTACAAACCATAAGATTGGGAGTTCGGGCCTAGCGCTATCCGCTATTCATCCCACAAATGGTAACCCGGTCTACCGACCTTGGATAAACGTAACTTCGCACTTAGCTTTCGGCGACTCAAAGCTCTGGACGCGCATTCAATACGACTGTTATTAACTTCACATAAGTATTGTTCGCCAAAACTCAATGGGGAGACACTCTGTGGTGAATGCTATACATATAAGCCAGATAACATCCCTCGGACCGAAGTGCACTTTTGGCCCAACGGATAAGTTACTCGGCTACTAACCATAAGATTGGGAGTTCGGGCCTAGCACATTCCGCTACACATACAGGGGCAATGAGTAATTGTTTTTTTATTGTTTTGTTTACCCACATTTAAAAGGGCAAACATTTTCATGCTTCTATCTAAAATGTACTGAGATAGTAAAAAACAAATTTAATAAGTTAAAAAAAATTTCCATGCCTCTGACGGATTCTCAAGTGAATCTGTCAATGCAATATCCTGATACATATGTAAAATTATTAAAAGGGCAAAATCAGATAGCGTATTTATGTCCACAAAATCTTAAAAAATGCTCAAATATTACATTGCTTGAAGTGTTTTAAATGTATTCAAAGCGAACACCATCGACACTTATACTAAGCGCATTATTTTAACTGTACTTGCGCATATTCGGTCGAGTTCGTCATTTGTGATTTAAAAGAAAGCTTTTTGTATTTGTTAATAGACAGAGGTTCCGGCAGCAATCTGCCGACGGGGGGGCAATATACATCCGACCGGGGGGAGTGGCATTTCTCAAATTTAGCTTCCAAATGTCACATAATAATCAATTTCAAAATTTAGAAGTAATTAGCTTATATAATTAATAAAAAACTAATTATAATAAGTAATAATTATAATAACTTATGATTTGTTACATTAATTTCCTTCTGTAATTTTCTTTAATTTTTTTAGTGCAAATTCCATTAAAAATTTTTAAAAATCCTTTTTTTTTTTTTTTGTAATACTTGATGTTTTCTGGCTATAATAATCAGAGTTCATACAATCTAGGTTTCTGGATGCAAAGTTCTATTCTTATCAATTTAGAAAAGATTAAAAATAAAAGTAGAAGGATTAAAATCAACAACCCAAATTACCAGAGAAAAATTAAAACAACATATTTTTGATTATAGGTTTAATACTGAAAAAATTGTAACATGTATTTATAAATAAGAAAAATGCAGATAGATGAAAACAAGGACTTTAAAGTATAATAATAGGCTCTCATCTGCACAATTTTAAATAATATGAAAAACATGGCATTTCAATTTATGCTTATATCTACATATTAACAGTTTATTCTATTCCGTTTACTAAGATCTTTTATAAAAATAATCATTTTTAAAAAAATATCTAGAATTTAATATATTAGATCAAGGAAGAACGTACTTATATATATATATATATATACTAGCATTCCCGCACCCGGCATTGCTCGGGTAATGGAATTAGCGGAGGATAACAGTGCTCCGCGCACTTAGTTACGAAAATCCCCTATAATAATTACTTATCACCTATAATTTTTTCTAATTTTGGGAGGGTCCCTGGGCCCCTTATATATATACCCTTGTCCTTAAAGTATCCTTTTAAGGTATTGATTTTCTTTGTAAACGCAAGCCATCCACATTTTATTGTTATGCCTATGTTTAAGCAAGAAATTCTTTGTAAACAGCATTTTCGGGGGGGTTTTCTGGTTCTAAAATTATTAAGCTGCTAGATGAACTGACTCTGGAGAAAGCTACATAAAATTGGCAGTGTGAAAAACAGTCTCCTCTGAAATCGATCCCTGATACTTTTAATTTCTGTCCTTGTGACTTATTAATGGTTATTGCAAAGCAAACTTTTACAGGAAACTGCACTCTTCTAAATTCAAAAGGATAGTCCGACGGAATTAGTGGAATGCGGGGTATTAAAACCAACACTCCTTGAGCGCATCCAGTGATTATCGTAGCTTCGATTACATATTTATTAAGTTTAGTCACTTGTAGTCTGGTGCCATTGCATAACTTTGGAGGACAAAGGTTTCGTAGTAGCATTACTGGTGTCCTAACTTTCAGGTGAAGTATGTGAGGTGGAAAACCTGGAATGAATTTATAAGACTCATAATTTTTGCAGAATTGTTTTCAAAATTGATCAGGGTGGACCAAGGCAATGCCAAATTATACAAAAAAAAAATTTTTCTCATTTTTATTTATCAATGGATTAGATTTGTAATGTCGAAGAGGAAACCCAAAAAACGACAAAAAAAATTAAATGCGCAATTTTCTATCAGATTTTTACAATAATTCACACGATTTTGAAAAAATGATCGAATTTTATGTAAAAAAATTTTTTTTGATTAGGTTATCTTGAAAAGTTTCGGCGTAATTAAATATTAAAGCGAAATTTCGCCTCTTCGTTAAAAAATTCTCCAAAAATTCACTTTTAAAAATTCGATTTTTTAAAATTGTATTGCGGAATACTACACCGTTTGTCTTTCAGGAAACATATTTTCTGTATTTTTCCAGCTAAGCGTCTGTTTTACAGAGCCGTTCAAGAAATAGACCCGTCAAAATTGACCTTTTTTTAAAAAATCGATATTTAATTTTTGCGTTGATGTTTCGTAAAAAAAATTATACCTCCGTATTCTACGATAGAAAGTTTATCCGATTCCACTGCGATATTGAGTATAAGTTGAACGGACGCGTAACGATGGCAATTTTAAAAACGTGGTTTTACGGGACGCATAAGCGATCACTTCTTTGGAAGGCCGTGTTTCACTCGGAAAGTAGCATTACAGGTTTAAATTTCACAGAAATTAAGGGATTTTAATTAATTTCTCCCGAACTAATGGATATTTCGAAAAATAAACTATCCTATCTTTTAAGTTGGATCAAACTGCAAGTGGTGTGTAAATTATTTTAAAATCGGTTTAGTAGTTTAGGAGTCCATCGCGGACAAACAACGTGACACGTAATTTATATATAT
>JAOUZG010048984.1:276094-292743 GCA_026289955.1 Argiope argentata | reverse complement strand
AGGAGAATGATCGCTCGATTCGAGGAAACTGGACATCTTGGAGTTCAGCCTGGTCGAGGACGCAAACCGGTTCGTTCAGATGTCGTTGAAGATGTTGCCACCGGTATTGTTGAACAGTCAATGGATAATGTTTTAGGCTGCAGTAGTGCACGTGCAGTGTCACGACACTTGGGTGTTCCCTATAGCACAGTGTGGAACGTACTCAGAAAAATGGTGCATTGTTTCCCGTACAAAATCCGCCCTAATCAACAATTGCTGGCCACAGACAGGGAGATGCGACTGACCTTTGCATTGACATTTCTTGCTAGAGTTGAAGTGGATGCATCGTGGCCGTGGCAGATTCTGTGGAGTGATGAGGCCCATTTCCACCTCAGTGGAACAGTGAACACCCATAACTGTCGCATATGGGACACGACAAACCCCCGTACCTTCCAAGAGATTCCACTCCACTCACCGAAAGTTACAGTCTGGTGTGGATTCACAGCCACATTCATCCTTGGACCGTTCTTTTTCGAAGAGGTTACTTCCAATGGCCTTGAGACATGTACCGTGACGGCCAACAGGTACAAAAGGATGCTCGAAACATTTGTTGTACCCCATTTGCAGCAGCGCCAATGCCTTGACACCATTACTTTTATGCAAGATGGAGCACCTCCACACATTGGACTCCCTGTGCAACAGTTTCTTCGCCAACATTTCACCACTGACAGAATAATCAGTCGCGCGTTTCCGACAACTTGGCCATCTCGTTCACCGGATCTTAATCCGTGTGATTTTTGGCTTTGGGGACACTTAAAAAACCTTGTTTATCGAGAACGTCTGATAACCTTGGCAGATTTGAAAGAGAGTATCAGTCTGCATGTGAGAAGCATCTCAGATGACCAGTTACGATCCGCAGTTGAACAAGCTGTCCACAGACTTCACATTTTACATTTTCAGGAAGGGAACCATATTGAGCAGCATTCCCTGCATCGATAACGTCCTTGTTTCATGTATGCTTGGTACTTTCAAATAAAATGTGTTTAAAACGTGTTTTTGTGTCTTTTCAGCATACGTCCAGTGGTACAGCGCCACCTATCGGTGATTTCTGGAACTAAATTTTTTTTTCGTGAAATCCGTTTCCCCATTTTTTGAATAGTATGTCCACAAATTTTCAAGCCTTTACACTGAGTAGTTCGATATCCAGGGAGGTCAGAGTAGGGGTGTTTTATTTCTGGCCACCCGGTATATATATATATATATATATATATATATATATAATTTGTTCACCTGCTATATTATCGCACGGACTGTTAAATGTGCATAGCAAAAAAAAAAAAAAGTCCGATTACCTCTGCCACTTCGATATTTTCGTCGATTGATAAAGAATAGTCGGTAAAATACGCCGCTTTTCACCTCGTCGGTTATTATGCCAAATGTCGAGCAAACTAGGGGTTGAATATATGTCAGTTTCTTTTTATGTTCGACAATCAGTCGACCTACTTTGCTTATTCGACTCACGGAGAATTGTCGGAAGCTGTATTCACAAGTAGCCTTGTCGGCTACCCCATAATTCAGCCAACTTAAATCAGTTTCCGGATACTTCGATTATTTATAAAAAAAGTAATTCTAAGATGGGTTTTAAATTATTACATTCATTAATACCAAACTCGCGACACCTAAGTTCCGAATGAACAAAAATTTTTCAGACGAAATTCTCACTTTCTTGCAGACGGGGGGGGCAAGCGGTCACCAACGGGGGATAATTGCCTCTCATGCCCCCCGCTGTCACAACCTCTGCACTCATCCTCACGTCACTCCATCACAACTTCTCTCGTTTTTTTTATGAGTTTGTACATAGAGGGCGCTATTCAATTTAATAGAAACTGGTTTATGTTTGCCGTCCACAATCATCACATCATAACGATTCGGCTAACAATAATCTTGTGGCTCCATCTATTGGTAAGTGATTGGTTAAGAACAAACAGTTTTCCGCAACATTAACTCAATGATTTAACTTATAACTGATGCCTCGTTGTACGTCCACTGCTGTGATTTCCTTCCGAAACTCTGTCTTAATTCTTATCTTTCATTTGGCACGCATTAATCTGATTTTTTAAAAGAAAAGATAAGAAAATGGTGTGTTTGTGTGTGTGTGTTTACACTAGTAAACCAAGCGCAAAATACAAATGACAAATTTTGACCCTCGGTGGATGAATAAAAGTCACCGGCTTTCCGCATGACATTCGAAACGATTAAGAGAAGTATTGCAAACTGAGCGTTGTAGCGTTAGCCTTATAAGCCAGATAATATCCTTCGAGCTGAAGGGTCCCTTTTGCTTGATCGATATGTTACTCGGTTACAGGCCCAAACGTCGCAGGTTCGTACCGCGACTTTCAATCAATAGATTGGTGACCTTGACAAGGCAACCTTTCGCAACAGTCATGGCGCCATCTACCCGCAGCAAAATCGTCAGACTCACTTGACGAAAGCTTAAAGCAAAAACAAACAAAACCGTCAGACCCTCTTGACGAACAAGCAGCAACTCGCCATAACACCTGGCACAATACAAAAAAATCGTTCGCTTCTTCACAAACTCAGTGGTGGGGAAGTATTGTAGCGTTAGCCTTATAAGCCAGATAATATTTTTCGAAGCTGAAGAGTCCCTTTTGCTTGATCGGTATATTACTCGGCTACAGGCCCAAACGTCCCAGGTCCGTACCGCGACTTTCAATCACTACAGCGTGTTATGTGGGACTGTATAGAATGCCTAGGTAATAAATAAGTGATAAATTATAATAGTTTCATATATCACCTTCAAGTTTTCGATATTCTACAAAATTCTTATATATTCTACAGAAGGTTCCATTTCAAACTTTGGCTGAAATATGTACAACATACTAGTAATAAAAATGAGATTTCATTTTAATTATTCTGAATACTGACCATTTCCACTTCAAGTCTATTTTCCTTTGAAGTGACACCACGCACGATGTCAAATTCCTGTCTTTCAAAAAGAAGGCGCTACGATCGTTCGTGAAGCTGAGATGGAGAAAACTGCAATTTGTATTTAAACAGAGCAGCATTGGGATAACTTTTGTTATTTTGAACACCTGACATTCAAAGCAATAAAAGTAAAAATAGGTATGCTAAAACTAGGTGTCTGTTTGCTAGTTAAATATTTATCGAAATCTTGGCTTAGTGTCAGAATGTTATCTTAAATCACTTTTAAAATTCTATTATTCTTAAGGTATGTTTGTATTACCACTATCTTTATAAAAAATACTTTTACAAATAAATATGCAGATTTCACTGAATTATCTTGCTTGGGGTCATAGTACTGTAAGCTGATTTGTTACATGACTACTTTTATTGGCAAAGCTAGCGTTCAACTCTATGCCACAAAATGAATGTATTACAAACGTGCATGTAGTGGACAAATCTGTTCTCACTTGTTAGTAGGGAGTGAAGTGGAACTAGCGGAACCATCTTGTAGTGGCTCTCTATGAGAATGGATCAGTCTATTAAAAACGTAGATGGGGACAATCTCCAGAATGCTAACTTATTACACCGATCACACACAGCGCTGTGGATGGGTCCGATATATTTTGACTGCTGAAAGATTGATTAGAACCTATTTTTCGATTAACTTTAGATGCGATTTTGTTTGTGATGGAAATATTCTGAATGTACCGGGTGTCCAAAAAGTTCCCGTACTCCAAATTTAAAAAATCATTGTCCATGATTTTTTTTTCAAGTATATTAAATTTTGCCATACGAGTAATGAAACCATGGACATGCTTGAAGCTTTTTTCGACGATCGACTTATCTCAAAAAATCTTTGGCCACCTCGATCCCCTGATCTGACCATCCCGGGCTTTTTTCTGTGGGGATATTTAAAGGACAAAAATTATGATGGTGATCCTCAAACAATAGATGATTTGAAAATCGCAACTACACAAAGGATACAAGAAATCACTCCTAGCATGTTGAAACGCGTTTCGAAAAACATGCGCAAACGAGTTCAGCTTTGTCTCCAAGAAAGGGGTGGACATTTTGAACATTTATTATAAATGTAAGTTCAGTATTTTTTCCTTAGTTATGTTAAAAGTGCTTTTTATCATCGGCATAAAAATAATTCTTTTTAAACCTATTGTTTTTCTAAAATAAATTCAAAAATCATCAGTACGGGAACTTTTTGGACACCCTGTGGTTTCGATTATTTATGACGGAAATGGGATTGTATATAATTAATTCAAAATAAAACACGATCAGATAGCATGCGGTATTTTTGAAATGCGATTGTAATTTCTTCTAAAACATTTTGTATGTACTTACGATTATATTTTGTGCGACAGAAATTTGAATGTATATGATAAATTAAAAATATCTTTTTATAGTTTCACATTTATATTTTGTAAATGCATAACATCTAGCATCTAAATTCCTTAATAATTTAATATTAGCGATTTGAAATATTTTCATTTATTTATAAATGCAATTTATGAATAAATGAATTTGAACTCAAATATTTTGAATCTTGCATGACTCATCACATATTTCTGTTTATGTAACTGTCATTTAAGCAGATATAACATTAATTGTAAGTTCTAACTAAAATATATCTTTATTCATTAAATAACTTCTTATGAAGGCTTTCATGTCATTTTTTCCAAAACATTAAGCATATACACTGAAGTGACAAAAGTCATGGGATGAGTGTTAATATCGTGTCAGTCCTCCTTTTTCCCGGTGAAATGCAACAACTCGACGTGTCATGGAGTCCACAAGTCGTTGGAAGTCCTCTGCAGAAATATTGAGCCATGCTGTCTGTATAGACGTCCATAATTGTGAAAGTGTGGATGGTGCAGGAGTTTGGGCACCAACGGACCTTTCGATGATGTCCCATAAATGCTCGATGGGATTCATATCGGGCGATCTAGGTGGCCAGATCATGCGCTGGAATGGTCCAGAATGTTCTTCAAACCAGTCGCGAACAGTTCTGGCCCGGTGACAAGGCGCATTGTCATCCATAAAAATCCCATCGTTGTGTGGGTACGTGAAGTCCATGAATGGCTGCAAGTGATGTGCAAGCAGCTGAACATAACCATTTCCAGTCAATGATCGGTTCAGTTGCCCCGGAGGACCGAGTCCATGCCATGTAAAAACAGCCCACACCATTTTGCAGCCGCCACCAGCTTGAACAGTGCCTTGCTGACAGTTTGGGTCTATGGCTTCGTGGGGTCTGCGCCACACTCGAACTCTACCATCAGCTCGTAACAACTGAAATCGTGACTCATCTGACCACGCCACGGTTTTCCACTGGCCTAGGGACCAGTCGATATGCTCACGAGCCCAGGAGAGTCGTTGCAGGCGATGTCGTGCTGTCAGTAAAGGCACTCGAGTCGGTCTTCTGCTGTCATAGCCCAAGGAAGACAAATTTCGCCGCACAGTCCTATCGGACACGTCCCTCGTACGTCCCACATTGATTCCTGCAGTTATTTGACGAAGTGTTGAGTGTCTATTAACACTGACCATTCTACACAGACGTCGGCGGTCTCGGTCGTTGGGTGCACGTGGTCAATCACTGCGCTGTCCATGATGGGATGGGATGCCTGAAATTTCATACTCTCGGCACACTCTTGTTACTGGGGATCTCGGAATGTTGAATTCACTAACGATATCCGCAATGGTATGACCTATGCGTCTAACTCCAGCTAACATTCCACGTTCAAAGTCTGTTAATTCTCGTCGTGCCGCCATAAATCACGAAAAACCTGTTCACATGAATAACTTGAACACAAATAAAAGCTCTGGAAAACGAACCGCGCATTTATACTTTTTCGCTGCGATACTACTGCCATCTGTATATTTGCATATTGCTATCCCAAGACTTTTGTCACTTCAGTGTAAATTATATTTAGAAAGTCCTACTTTATTTACCTGAAATATTTTTCCACATATTTTTAGGAAGTTAACATATATTGAAAATAAATCTAATCACAACTACTTCTATAAACTTAAAAAAAAAAGCTTTTCATTGATGTAACAGATGGACAAAAGATTATCCTTAGCTGTACAAATAAATTCCACATCAAATGGGGAATTGAATGCATGACTTTCATTCAGATAAAAAAACAAAGGAAGATTTTTACCTTAGATTTTTGAACTGTATTAGCTTATGAAACATTATTATGGGAGTTATCAAACGTTTTTTAAAAAATTATTTTTGAAACTTTGTACAATAGTCTTTTATTATAAATTTATTGTTCTTAAATTTTTTTTAAATACTTTTTTTATTTTAAAGTAAAAACGTTTATTGAAAAATCTTTTATTTTGAATGGTAATGCGTGTTAAAAATTATGAATCTTTTTAATCTGTAACTGTTATGATTTCATAATATGCTGAAAACAAAATGCATTGCAAAGATTTTTATACATTCCAAAAAATATATTTATATGGTAAAATATCTTGTACATTTTATTATGTCTGAGTATTTTTTAAAGATAAATAGTACTTTATTATTGTAAAGATTTATCTATACTACTATTATAAATGTGAAAGTTAGGATGGATGGATGATGGGGTTCAATCAAGTCCAGAACGGATGAAGGAAATCGAATGAAATTTAGGACAGACATAGGTTATAGTCTACAGAAGAACATAGGCCAACTTTTAGTCCGGTTAATTGAGTGGTTAATGTTTTATTAATTAAAAACTAAATTTCCAAAAAAAATTTTAAGAAAAATCTGAAAACATCTGCCTGAGCTTTTTGAATCGTTTATTTTTATTTTTCTATTTCCGGTATTCTTTTAATATTATCTTATGTAATGGAATTCTTTGTGATTTATTATAATATTTCCCAACAGAAAGCCTTTTTCATCAGAACAAAAAAAATTAAGAAATCTAATCGTTTGCTTTTATTTTTCTGTTTCCGTTTTTCATTTTAATATTATCTTACTATTCTAAAGGAAGTTTATTAAATTTTTTTCTTACGCTTTTCTTGTTTTAATATAATTCGATATTTCCTGTTTATTTCTCTTGATGCCTTTATAGTTTCAAGTACATAGTGTTTAAGTATTTTTCCCGACGCTAATGATGTTAGACATGACATGTTTTTTACCGGTTATTTCAAACGATTCTGTTTATTTTCGTAGCGTAAAATAAATTGAAAATTAAATATTGTTAATTAATGGATCTTTTGATTCCTTCAGAAGTGCTATTGAATAAAAATAAAATAGATGAATTGAAATTAAAATTTTCTAATCTGCATTGCATCACCCCAACTGGTGCTTAAAACTCACGTCTTTGCCTTGCTCCAATTGACGCTGAAAATTTACGCATGCATACGGTTTCGATAACATTTTACATTGTGATTAGACTGTCAGTTCTCACATATACACATCAAAATTTCCATGCGTACGAAGTCGCGGGTAAGAGCTGGGATTTAATAAATATTAAAACATTTTCATCATGTAATAAAAATTTATTTGTGTGTACATATAATGAGTTATGTTCCACTGTTAAAAGTTGACCATATATTTTTTGCGAGCGATTGATTTAATTCAGATACCAACTTATATAATTAAATTATTAAAAATGCCAGTTAAATATCTAACATGGAATCTAGCAGAAGCGGCGGCAGTAATTTGCCGACGGGGAGGCAAGACAAATCCGACAGGGGGGCAAGCACAATATCTCTCATTTGGTTTCAAAATAACTCAAAATATTTAATTTTACGTTTGATTAAAGAAAATCGAGTATTATTTAGATTCTTCTTTTTTATTCAGATACTGGCTTTTCCTTTCATTGTTTATTGTACATTTGCAAAAAAAAAAAGTTGTTACGCGATATGATGCGATATCTCATTCACTTGTCGGATATATTGCCAAAATAAGAGCAAATTATAAGTCAAATGAACGACTCTTTAATCAAATGTCGGGAAATCTGCAGACTTCTTCGACACTCGTCGCATTGAGTTTATAGTCGATTGACCGAAAATTGTCAATAAATCACCTTTGTCGGTTATATTGTCAAAAGTAGTGCAAATTATAAGCTGAATGAACGACATTCGAATCAGATGTCTGAAAATCTGCTTAACATACGTCTTCGACATCCATTATTTTCAGGTTATAGTTCTATAGAAAATTGTTTATGAAAATACGGCAAAAAATTGCTATACCACCCTATCCAATATTTTGCCAAATATAGTCTAAACAATTAAACCATTTCTTGGATATTTCGATTGTTTACAATATATTAATTTCAATGAGGTTTTTGAATATTCATATTCAATAATGCGCAGCTCTCTACAACCATCCTGAAATGGTGAATATTTTTGCCGACGAAACTCCCACCGACGGAGGGGGGTGCAGAATGCTACTGACAGGGGGGCAATTGCCCTCCTGCTATCGCCGCCTCTGTCAATAGATCTCTTTAGATTATACTTCCTATTAGCACTTAGTTCAGATATAACAGTAATAAAAATCAATTTAATATATCGCTTACCATTCAATATTCTATTGTTATACAAAACTGAAACAAGCAAAGAGCTTTTGATCATACCACACCACACCTTTCCAGGAAATTACCTGTGATGACGCATCTCTTATAGAAAGAATGGATTTTTATTATTTTAAAAATGATAGTTTTGAAGATTAATATTTCTTACTTGATACAATTTTGTCTGTGTCCAACTTGCATTTCTCAAAAAAAAAAATTACATAAAGTTGAACCTTATTGTAAAACTGTGAACGTCAATCATGTTATTGTCCATGGACTCCATGTATGCCTAGGTATTTGCACCTTGAAATATTATCTATTTGCAGTAAGTACTGTTTGTAAAGCAACAGAAGGTTTTATTACCGATAAGAAAAGCATTTCATAAAAAGCATAAATTATGTGACATATCGCTTTTTGAACATGTGAAACTTAAAATGATTTAAAGCTATTGAAATCTTAAATGTCTCTAAAAAGATTTCTGTTACATCAATATTTTGTTGTTTCATTTCTTTGCTTCTTGAAGCCCTTTTAGGCCTTACAATGCTATGTCATTCAAAAACATCATTGTACTTCCAACACCTTCTGCAAATTTTGTCTTACTGCTGGTGTAATTTGTTGCATGATAATATGATGATTCCAAAACACATTAAACATTATTTTTTTTGTTCATTATAAAATAATTTAAAATTGTGATCATAATTCAGATACAATTTGCCTAAAATACTTACAAAATAACTTAAACGAATAATAATAAACGAATTTCTTATAATATTTATGATACCAGTTATTTTATCTTTTGTCTGTAAATAATGAATTGCGAGAATTTAAGTTTATTTTAAAAGCACGATCTTATTAAAAAAAACGAAGTAGATGATTTCAAACAATTTTTATTTATAAATTCCTTCTAAACAATAAAATTCTTCCAAATCTAATTTAAATCTCGTAGTATAAATTCAATGATATTAAAGCTGCAATTTTTATTTTACATCATTGTATTCTTATTCATTTAGAAATTGGTATTAAAATAAGGAAGACGAACAAAAGTTTGAAAATTATTACAGAACAAATTCTACATGAGAAGCGTTGCTGGTGGGACACTTTTATTTAGCGCGAAGAAGATATTCTGGAAAATTATATTAAAGTTAATAGCTTTTACCGTACTTCGAATATATTTTATGAAAACACGAAGCGAAAGAAAAAGTTTAGAGATATTATTCACATAAGTCTGTAGTGAGAGTGAAAACTATAAACTAAAAGAAGACTCTTTTGATTATTATAAGAGATAGATTTATTCTAAAAATAATATTCAAATTTTACGGTTGTGATAGAAATTATTTATGAATTGAAAATTTATGTGGGATATTTTTAATAACCTTGTAAGAATGTTTTTCTGCAGATGTACTGAGCTATTCATCGGAAGCTATAAAAATTCAAATTTATTGTTTGCTTTATATTGAATTCGCATTAATGTTTAGCCAGAGATCGAGATTATTTAAGTACATGAAAAAAATGTAACTGACGTATAATTTAGATAGGGCATTCTTTATTCTCTAATTATAGAATTTTTCCTCGGAACCTAAGCATAAAATAGTGAATAATCATAAGTCAGTGAGATTTTTAAAAATGAATTTTAAAATTCTTTGCAATTTAGTTCAAAAAGTCCCATTTACTGATTATTTTACCGAGGCAAAGCTTAATTGTATGAGATTTTTGTTCTGAAAAAAATGAATAAGTATTTTTTAAATCATAAACTTTTATGTTTATAGAAGTCATGAGCTTCAAATTCCTTTTATGATGATTGTTATTGTCATTTTTCTTCGAATATTACTAATTGCACCATTAATATATTTTTGCCCCAAATGTTTGAGTTTTATAAAAGCTATTAAAATACATCCAACTTTGTTTTAATGTCGGTTTATAAAATAAATAGCAAGCATTATTAAGCTTAATGTACAGTTTGAAATGATTTTTTCATTTTGCGAATGTTAGTTGATTTTTTTAAAACTAAAAAACTTAATACATGGCAGATTTGCATATGTACAAAAAGTCACATGATTCAAAAACTAATTTAATTTTGTAACATGAAGTTTTTTACAATATTTTTCCATTTCTTGAAACTTTTTTTGCATGTCTTTTTCTTTTTTAATTTTTTAAAGATATCAATTCTATTATTAGCTTTTTTTCATTGATATCGTACATTTTATATAACACTAAGGTTGAATGAAGAGCGTTGATATCAATTAAATTTACACCTTTCCACAATAAAATTTTTAAATTACTTAACTCATAGTAGTATTTTCATTTGATATACAGTGATATATTTACTGATATTGTTCTATTTTATTCGTCTTCCCAATTTTCTATTAAATTGTGAGAAATAAAGTACTTTCTATAAGTGTATCCGTTTATCTAAAACAAATTATTCCATCTCATTCAATTTACGTGAACGTTATATATTTTCCAAGCTGTAATAAAAAACGACATTTATTTTCTTTTTCTTTTTTTAAATTCATTTAGAGAGCTTGAAACTTTATCTTTTCCTCAAACAGTCGGCAGATGTTATTTCAGTCTCTGAAGTTCTACGCAGCTGAAAAATTATTTATCTAGGAAATTCCCATGAAACTCAATTATATTGTAACTATTCTCTTCTTTTATTTAATCCGAAACTACTTTGCATTATTTTTGACACTTTTTTTTAAAAAAGAAGGATAAAAAGCATTTCTCACTTAAGGTTTCAAAATGGGGGAAAAATCCGCTTGTTGATAGAAATTCAGAGAAAATGTTTAAATTTTTCTATACAAATATAAGATATTTTTATAAAGAAAAAAAATAGATGATTATAACTGGAATGTAATTCGAAAAAATAAGATGAATTAGTATATAATTTTTGAGAATTTTTAGGAATTATACATTTAGGTTTTACTTAGAATATTTATATGCTTTTGAGCGTTTGTATGTTTTTACAAAATTTTAGTTTGAATTTTTCTACAGAATGTTTTTAGAAAAACAACTGGACTTTCTCTTGAATTCTGATAAATTTGTATCGAATTTATGTAAATAAAATAAATTAAAATGATTTTAAATTTTTTTTATTCAATATCATTATTTAATATAAATATTTGGTATTAAGCTAAAAATAAATCATTTCGTTAAAACAATTTGTAGAAATTTTCCCAGTTTTACAATAAATAAGTATTGTTTTTTTTGTTTTAAAAGTTAAACTATCTTAAAGTTTTTAAATTTAAATTTCTAAATTTAAATACTACTGTAAATTTCTCTACAACTAGAATAATGAAATTTTCAGTGTTCAATGACAATTTTTAGACAAAATGATTGAATATGTGGCACTTGATAAAAATGTTTCCAATTTAGATATTTAGAGCTATTTTTAACAATAACATTATTCCTGTAATTAAAAAGAGGCCAATTTAAGCATTTGAATTCAGTGTAATACATTTATTTTTACTACTATTAATGACCAAAATAATTCAAGAGCAATTTTTTATCAGATTTATCAAGTTTATTTTTTTCATTAGATTACATTTTTTTTGTAATAACATTAAAAATCAGATCAAGATGAGTTTCTTTTAAAATCATGAATAAGCAAGATTAATGTTTTGAAGTGCTTTGACATTGGAAGATATTAAAGAATTTAATCTCTTTAATTTTTTTTATTTACTTAAAATGTAGTCTATACATGTGACGTCATTGTCAGAACACAACTGCTAACAGAATTCACCTACCACACAAATTACTGCTACTTTACACACTGCTATGATGTTACTTCCTTTTTCAAAACGGATAATGCGTGGCTGATTCAAAATTAAAAATGGCGTGATCCATTTTTGGAGTCAATTGACTTCATTACATTTCTTCATTACAGTACAGCAAATATTTAATTGAAAAAACATTTTGGTGAACAAAAATTTCATAAAATGTTTCTTTGTTTCTTAAAAATATTAATGTTTCCAGATTTTAATAATTTTTTTAATTAAATCTTTTTTTAATCTCTAATTTAATATATATGTTAAACATTAATATTTATGGAATTAAAGCTGAAGTCATTTGTATTTGAACTGTATGGTTATAAAAAAACAAAATTCTGTTCTTATTCTGTTTTTATTTTTCGTTTTGATTCTTTCATTTTCTGTTCTTTTTGTTCATTATTTCTTATTTTTAACTTTAATTTATAAAAGATGTTCGTTTGAAGAAATCAACCATAAGTGTATATTAATACCAAATTGTGGGAAAACATTGATGGATGACTGATAGAATTCATGACGTTCTTTTTTCCGATAGTTATATCGAAAGGATGTCTACAATGATAAAAGACTATCGGAGGTAAAATATTTCCTTATCAGTTAGCTTTCATCTGGCTTAGAAATCGTTGAAGTGAACGGAATCCGATTCTTTTGGAAACATTTTTTCAATAATGGAATATATTGGTCGTATTTTTAGGCAGACGAAAATAAAATAAATAAAATATATCTAAGCTATTTTCAATATACCGATAAACCTGAAAAAGAAAACTACTGATAGTCAGATTTTCAGCATTTATTTATTTCAGTTTATCGTTTGTTTTATCCGAAATAAAAACAAGAACAATTTTGTTACCTATTTTCTAAAACTGGGACATTATTTCGAATAAAAGGAGCAGAAAAGTTTTAAGAATCTTTTTCTAGTCAGTAACACTTTGTTGAAAGATACTATATATTTTGTTAAATATACTCTACTCTTTATCTACTTTTAATTTTAAAAAAATCCAATGCGAATCACTTTTTAAAATTGACATCTAGTGTTATATGGGTTTCAGTAAGGAAAAATTACTACGGAAGAGGACTTTCACTAAAGATGAATTAAAACGAAAGTTTATTATAATGTGTTGGAATAGTTCTTACATTTATAGTTTGTTATGAATCAAAATATGTTCCATTCTTGAGTATCCGCGATATTTTTTTTTATCGTGCAAGAACATGATGCAGTTTTCGGGTAGAGGTTTTTGACGTCTACAAAAATCCGTAGGCAAAAAATAAAAATCTTATTATGTGCACGAGCATCTCAAAAATATGCTTTTAATAATGTGCTGCCATTGCATTTACAAAAGCTCTGATTAAAAAAAGATAAGTTAATGACAACAAAACCCAGAAAAATTTAATTTCATTATATGAAATGAAATAAATAGGAAATGTGATTATTTTAAAACTATAAAGGCGAGACAGAGTTTTTTGGATCGTTTGCAATGCTAAAGTGACTCATTCAATGAAACAATTAAAAGAAATAAAGGAATATTTTAAATTGCACGAGCACGTGGTGCTTGGCCGTTCAAGAAATGATATTCTGATATGGTACACTGAAATATGCATAGCATATTTCATTTCAATCTTTTGAAAATTATACCTTTTTTCAAGACTTTATATATACACATGTCATCTTTAATTATAATAAAGCTCAATGTGAGTGTGTTTATTGGCGCTCTGCAGGCCAGACCGTTCAACCTACAGCTATCAAATTTGGTACGTGTATACCTTGGGTGCCGGGAATATGTGCTTAGGAGCCCTTTTTTGAATTTTTAATTAAAATTTTAATTAATTAGAAAATAAGCGAAATTTTGACGTTTTTTTGGCTATAACTTCCGAAAATATTACAGCACAAAATTAACTTTTGCATCAAGTTAAAGCTCAAAAAATTAGTTTTTCAATGATACTGGTGTTTAAATCTATAAATTAAAATTCTATTTTTACTTATTTTTTAAACATTTAATTTAATCGTATTTTTCAACAATTTATTTCGCATAAAATAAGAATAAAATTTTGTTTTCACGAGGATCTCAAAAAAATCAGATTTTAATTATATGTTGCCACCACATTTTCAAAAGTTCTGATTAAAAAAATAAGTTAATTACTAATCACAAATAAAACCAAGAAAAATGTAATTTTGTGCAAGGGATTATATGAAATGAAATAAATAGGAAATGTAATATTTTCTTAGTCAATAAATGCAAGAAATTTTTTTATGATTTTTTATGCAATATCAAAATTACTAATTCATTGAAAGAATTAAAATAAATAAAAATACAAAATGAAAATATATCACAGAAGTGCGATAGTTTAAACTAAAAAAGAATTTAAAAAAAAGCCTCAAACGATAATCTTCTCAGCGCGAGATTAATTATTTGAAAATAAGAAATCGTGGACAAATTAGAAGATGACGTCATTTCATAGAAAGGACGAACAAAAAGCATTTGATAATAAATTGATGGAAAGTAAAATAAACTCTTAATTAATTCTATTGAAGTAAAAAATTTCTACCTTCGTGTTGATTTTTAATCGTTACATTCACTTATATGAAGAAGATACATTGTTCAAATCAAAGAATTCGCCTTCGTGATTGTAATTTATCTCCGCATTTTAATGAATCATGCGAAATAAAAACGCATCTGCTTTCAAAGAATCATATGCAATAATTAAGTTATACTTTTATGAACAGGTCAGCTTTTTGAAAACGTATCTGCTTTCCAAGAATCATACGTAATAATTAATAATGCAATTATGATAGCAGGTTAAAATATTTTTTGCCCGTATATTTCGAAGACATCAAAAACTCCTAGCCAAAACAATATATTGTTCTCACATGATGAGAAATAAATCAACTATCATTCCGTATTAAACATATAAAAATGTCATTTTCAGTACATGTCTGCATGAAATGAAACAAATTTGAAACAAGATATTTTTGGAAAGTAAATGGATGAAAACGTTTTCTATGATATTTTACAATGCATATATTGCTAATTCAATTAAACAGTTTTATTTAAGGCAAATATGGTTTAATATCTGCAAGACGTCTTCTATAATCAGAGTCCAACAGCTAATTTGCAAACTTTTTGTTAAACTAATTGTAATTCATTTTTAATGCTTCAAATAGAGTTTTAGCAGTTTGTAACGAAAGTTGAAATTAACAAGATATAACTCAACCGGTAAAATGCAAGGATTTCAGTATTTTTCACGTGAAGGTGAAGAATATGGACTCAATTCTTCCGAAAATCAATAATATTTGATAAGTTATTTATATTAATTGTAATTATTTTATAAAATGTACCTAAAATAAATTTTTCTTTGTTGATCTAAGTAAGAATAGATTTTAAAAAATCTTACTTTTTTTAATACATAAAAGATAAATTGTTGCCTTTTCTTCACCAGCGGGTGACCGAACTCCGCTCGGAGAAAACAGGTATCGAAGCTAACTCGAATATTTAAATTTTCAATTGTGATTTATCAAAACAATACATGCCGTATTTAGTAAAAATATCAAAGTTATCCTTATTTTTTTCTGATGAATGTTGAAATGTCGGAAATGTGGGGCGATTTTCGACTTGGCAACCATTCCTCGTATTATAGTATAAGATAAAATTAAAACTTAAGCTCCAAGCATGCGTTACGAGTAAAAGGGAAAAAATTATCTTATTAATATGTTGCCATCAGATTGACAAAAACTCAAATTTAAAAAAATAAATTATTATTGCGCATTAAACATATAAAAATGCAATTTTCATCACGTGTCTGCATGAAATGAAAAAATATATATATGAATATTGATATAGATGGCATATTGGCTATAGATGGCAGCACGTTACCACTTGAAAATTTAAGTAGCCATTATGGCGAACTAATAAAGTTTGAAAATATCCTATCTGTAACTCCGAACTGCTCAACCGTAGCGCTTCAAAACCGGCGCCAATCGATTCCTCGTGGCCAAAAACCCCAGACCCCCAAGTTTACCGGAGTTTATTAATTCTGGGGCGATTTTCGACTTGACAACCATTCCTCGTATTATAGTATAAGATTATGTAAATAACCAAAATCTGGCACAAAAGTAAGACTGAATTTACAAAAACACATATCAAATTGCAATAATTTAAGACATTTCACGATTGAATTATTAAGTTTAAATACACGCGAAAGTAGAGACCGACCGATGGTCCCTATTTTGACAGATTTTTTTAAAAATTTGATAAGATTCTAAGTTTTTAATGCTAAAACTATGAACCAGATTTCATTTGCCTAAATTTTAATGCTGTTAGCATGTGAGAACATGATGTTGTTTTGGTTTGAGGTTTTTGAAACCTCAAAATGTGTAGGGGCACTTTTCCGTTAGCCGGGCCTAATTGTC
>JAOUZG010048984.1:244830-271094 GCA_026289955.1 Argiope argentata | reverse complement strand
GGAGAAGGGCTCGCCCATCTCCACGACACGAGTTTCGACAGTTTCGAAAACAAGACGGAACGTGAGAAACACCGACCTACCCGTTTTTCATAATCGTTTGGTGGAGAAAGAAACACTCGACCTTCTGTCGATATATTTGTTTTCGTCCATTTACTCGATGCCATCACGAACAAAGAAATAAAAGATCGTGCTCTCTTTTACCAGAAGAAACAACAGCGCGTTGGAGTGGCGAAGTCCGAAGAAAAGCACTCCAGCCAAACGATTTCAACGATGGGAGCGGAAGCTGCTGCACCCCTGAGTGTGCAAACAGGGTCGAGACCCCACTCTTGCCGAACACGCACTCGAGAGCGAGAGATGTGTGCTTTTGGAAGGGCTCCTTCCTGTGCAGAGGATCGTCTTCGGAACAGGTAGTATCGTCTGCACGGACTCTCCCCTGCGTCTTCAGCGCCGTTTTTATTCTTATTTGAGGAAGGAATTGATTCTTAACAAGCTTAAACTCGAATCTGTGTCTTAAGAGAGATAATGACGATGACTTGGGCAGCACTTTGAGCGCGTGTTAAGAGTAATCCAAAGTCATGAAGTATGCATTAATCAGAGTCAAGGAGGTTAAGAACAATTTTAATCAAATTCGAATTTCTTAAAACGAACGATCTGATACGTTAAATTAACGTTCGATGTTTACATTACACTAGAGTAGTTTGTTTATGCTGACTTAGCTTATTATAATTAAACATTAAACAATTAAGTAAGTTAAATTGATTTCTACTTAATTACATTAAATTTCTAAACTTACACGTCACACCAACCAAAAAACTTTTGAGACGAAGAAGTCAAATTTGTATAAACTAAACAGATACATAGTGCCTGTTTTGGATAGTATCGTATTTCAACCTAAGGACTTCTGATCCCGATGTTAATACCTTATGAATAAGCCAACTAATCAGTAATCTTTAGCATCAGCTGCACAGATAATATATAATTTCATTTCAATTTCTTATATATAACTTGTTTATAAATCCATAAATGAAGTGTTTCCAAGCACCGTATTTTGATTGATAAAAATCCATGCTATTTTAATAGCATTGCTCCTGCTCCGTTTATTTATACTTGAATCTACCGAATGAAGTCGTTTGTTTATATATTGCCTTTAAAAACATAAAAAAACATAACTGTCCGCTTAATATAACTTTGTATGTCTTATTTAAAGTCTGCAGATTATAAACAGAATATTTGACTAAACCCTTAACTACAAAGGGAAAAAAATCCGAAAGTAAAATAAGTAATAAAAGATGAAGAATAAAAAAAACAAAAGGAATTCTTCGATCGTGAATTTCAAGTTATCATGTGAGAACATTATTAATTTTTTGTTATTATTTATCTTAATTCATTTAAGTCATTAGCCAATTTAAAATGGTTTGAAGCAATCACGAAACCTCCTCTGTCGGTCTATATTTCTCTCTCTCTTTACATATATACCAGCGGGTGACCGAGCTCCGCTCGGAGAAAACAGGTATTGAAGCTAACTCGTTGAAATGTCGGAAATGTGGAGCGATTTTCGACTTGGCAACCATTCCTCGTATTATAGTATAAGATAAAATTAAAACTTAAGCTCCAAGCATGCGTTACGAGTAAAAGGGAAAAAATTATCTTATTAATATGTTGCCATCAGATTGACAAAAACTCAAATTTAAAAAAAATAAATTATTATTGCGCATTAAACATATAAAAATGCAATTTTCATCACGTGTCTGCATGAAATGAAAAATATATATATATGAATATTGATATAGATGGCATATTGGCTATAGATGGCAGCAGGTTACCACTTAAAAATTTAAGTAGCCATTATGGCGAACTAATAAAGTTTGAAAATATCCTATCTGTAACTCCGAACTGCTCAACCGTAGCGCTTCAAAAACCGGCGCCAATCGATTCCTCGTGGCCAAAAACCCCAGACCCCCAAGTTTACCGGAGTTTATTAATTCTGGGGCGATTTTCGACTTGACAACCATTCCTCGTATTATAGTATAAGATATAATTCAAGTTTGCTTTTTTTATAAAAAAAAATAATTTATGATCATCTTCTAACTATGACCTATATATCACACGCTTTCTTGAAGAGTTGAACTTCGATAAATATTTTTGAATGTTTTTAGCATTTTAATATTCTATGTCATAGTTATACCATGTTTATTCATAAATTACTTTTCAAATAAAGTTTTTAGATTTAATCATTTAATTTCGCACGAACTTAAAAGCCATGTGGCAATATCAAACTATCTTGAGATTTCATAAAAGATAAACAATTTAGTATGCTTATAAAACTGTGCATGATAATGATGCAAATGGTCTGAAATTTTGCATTAGGATATCAACAAGAAATATCACGTTGTCTGTCAAATAAACGAAAAGGAAAATGAGTAAGTTTTTAAAATATTTTCGTAAAAATGTTTGGTGTTTTTCTATCAATTGGACAAAAGTTATCGTCAAGCACAACTGCTGGCCTAAAATGTCATTTCTTTCTCAATCCATAAATCGCCAAAATATGCGAAACATATTCAACTAATGTCACAAATTAGCAGTTTTAATAAGAGTTAGTTACAGACTTAAAAATGTTGAAACATTAAGAGGGTAGACTTAAAATCGTTGCGGTGTGCAGTTGCCAAAGTTGAATAATCTTCAAGCAATTTAACCCATATTTAATAGTAAAATTTTTTTATTGCAATACCAGATGTCATTTATTACCATCTCCTGTATCCACTAAAAATGGCTGACTTTTTGGGAGTTTTTTAAAAAATTGGCGTGACGATTGATATGTTTAGTTAAATACTCTACATTAATTTGGAGTCTTATCATAAAAGGAACAAAATGTGCATAGATTTAAGAGACTGCTGATTATAAAATAGAGAATAAAATACTGTCACTACATTTTCAATTTTTTTTTCAAGAGTTGGCAATTGATAGTCTGTTAATCTGCACTTTCTCAAGTGTTTAAAGTGCGTGGTGGAAGCCTCATTAGCCGGATAACATCCATTGGCCAGAAGTATCACTTTTGTCCAATGGTTATATTACTCGGCTACAAACCAGAACATTGCAAATTCGGTCCTTGGGCAATCCGCATCTGTCGTAATGGTGGCCCGCGATCTTAAATAAGCAACTTTCGTACATCTGCTGGCGCCTTCTACAAGTAGAAAAAGCTATCAGGCGCATTAAATACAACATCCAACATCATCAACAAAAAATCACACACGCTCGCCATGCACTTTGTGCAAATGTATCTATCATTCGTCTCGTCACCAACTCTTATTGGTGATGGAAGCCTCATAAGTTAGAAAACATCCCTCGTACTGAAGTGTCACTTTTGTCTAATGGTTGTGTTATTCGGATACTCATCAGAAATTTGCAAGTTTGTTCATAGGGCAATCCGCATTTCCGAAGATGCAATAAATCAAAAACACAATGATATAAATAGATGGAATTTGATATACATTCTTGCGATTACAGTTGCAGTTCTATGTCAGATTTTAATTTTAATCGGTAGGGTAAAAAAATCGTCGGTAGTGCATAGTTGATTTTCTGTTGTTTTTGTTACTAATTCCAGATAGCCTAGGGGTGCTAGACCATCTCCATAAAACCTAATAGTTCCAAAAAGTCCATAAATAGAGCTGAGTCTTTTAGAATGTCACGTTTTGCAAAATTTAGACAATTTAAGATGTGAGTGGGTGAAGCTGGAGCGCTCTTACACCATTGACAGTCCGGGAAATACTTTTGTCCCAGGTGAAAAGTGAGGCCTTTAATATATCCGCTGATGAATCGAGAGAGGGCTGTATTTTGTTTTCTATCGCCCCTGGTCTGGAGGGCCCCTCCAGGACAATCTCTAAATTTCCAGGAGTTATTCGGAGGAACACGCCAAAGCCTATTTGTCTCCACTTTTGCAATTGAGGAGATCTCTGAATATGTGAGAGTGTGGACATTACCAACTTCATAAGTGGTAGCCGCCACAGTTGATTTTCTAGTAGTGTCAACGGTTTTAGTTTAAGATAGAACGTTAAGTCTAGTCAAAAATGCTAAGTTCACGTCAGAAATCGATTCTTTAAAAATATTGTTCACTAATGTCGTGCAATTAATCTCATATATGAAAATAAAAGTGTTTTTGCTTTAGCCAGGTGGCAGCGAAAAATCGCCAAATATTATAGAATTCTGCCAACTTTCTTACAGTGATTTTAAAGCGAAAAATCCCCAAATAATGTAAAATTTCGCCAAATTTCTTTGGAGATTTTTCGCTGCCATCCGGCCAACGGAAAAGTATCAAAAATTCATATACTCTTTTTGTGGGCCTTCCCTAAGGCCCACAATTTTGTGCAGGAGGGGGGGGGGATAACATCTTTATTAGAGATCACTTGAGAAAGCTTCGGGTGGTTTAGTATGTTTTGTTTTTATCCGAGGAGTAATAACGTACGGAATTTGGTAGACCTAGGGCTAACGATCGGCTTTGTAATGAATTGCATTTTGTGCGTTTCATGAAATCTATAAAGCTATACCAACTTGAAGATTTTATCATATTAATAATATTTTTTTTCTAGATTCGGAAGTTTACGAAATAGGAGGAATACCTCTCGGTATATTGGCTATCAAACGTTTTTTGCCTTTAGACAAAAAGGGGAGAACTGATGCCCTTCGACCATTGATTTTAGTCCTTACTTTTGTCTGCTACGCCCTATTTTGTGCCGCCCGGAGACCCATCACCGTTGTACAGCTGAAGATCTTGAAGGAATGTAACGCTTCCATCTTCGAAAATTCCAGCATCGAAGTTCCGACTGGGAATGATTCGTGGTGCAGGGGAACGGTATTTCAAAAAAATCCTCAAACCTTCATGCAAGTGTTAGGCTCACTTTTCATCGGAGCGTACGGAGTAAGAGATTTTCATACATTGCGTCTTTCAATTAATATTTTACTAATAAAAATGATCATGCGTTCCTTACAATATTACATTGTTGTGAGTCACCAGTGATTCATTCTACCAGTGTCTATTCCTGAACAAAATGGGGAAGCTATCTGGGGAGGGGTATAATCGCGCGATGGAATGTTAATTACTTTTCCAGGAAACCTAAAACAAAACATTTCTGCGAGTCACCAGTGATTCATCTCACCACTCTCTATTCCTAGACATTCCTAAATACAGTATTAAAAATTAGGGCTCGAGACTTTGACGAATCTTTACAATTTAGACATAGTTCAAAAATATGATTTTTTGAACTCAAGGGGAAAAGGGAGGGATGTCTGTAAAGAGGATAACTCAAAAGTCGAGTTGGATAGAAGAAATTCGGTAAATGGAGTTATGATCGAATTTGGAGATTATCAAATTTTCAGTAAAATCTGTTCAGAGGAAGTCCGTCTGTCCAACTGTTCGAATATAAGTTAACTCAATAATTACAAAACAAAGAGATCTAGATATATAAAATTCGGTATACAAATTTAACAGCTGTAGTGTAAACAACTGTGAAATTCTGAATCAGATCCTACAAAGTGTTGAACTCATGTTATGTACCTACAGTGGCATGAAAACGTGATAATTCAAAAATGCCGATTCTTAGATAATTTGTAACGATTGAGAAAAACGTGTCTATGCACAAATTCGATATTTGGATACTATTCGCAGCGTACTAGGGATAATTGCCAAATAACTCGCCAAAAATACCATTGTATTCTCCTTAAAAATTCGTAATTCGCGTCAAAGTAATTTATATTTTGTATATATTGCTTTGAATACATACTTTATTTCGTAATTTATACCATTTTTTATTTTATTACTTACGTAATTATTGTAGCCAATGCCATTCAAGACGTTCTTTGAGATATTTCACTTACTAAAGAATAGGTGAGAAAGTAACAATTCCAAATGATTCTATATAAAAATTATTTTTTTTCTTCATAGGTGTGCATGTATGGAAGTGGCGTCATAGCCGATTACTTCAACCCCCGGTATTACCTGACATGGGGAAGTGTGATGGGGAGCTTCTTCATGTTGGTCCTGGGTTTGGGAAACTTGTGGAAGATCAACAGCATTGAATTTTTCATTATGGCCTTGGTTCTCTTCGGAGCAGCCCAGTCTACGGCCTGGCCAGTTGTACTGTCTTCTGCAACTCACTGGTACGGGGGAAAAAGAAGCGGATTCTTCTTTGCTTTGTGGAACACTCACTACTATGTTGGTAAGCAATGCGTCTTAGTCAACATCACATTAACACTGAAGCTACTATATTATGGAGTTAACATGGGATGAATTAGTTTACTCTCACAGAAGTGAAAGGGTTTGCACACTTCTACCACTCACAGGTAAGGGGGGAAAGAAGTGTACCATATTTTGTATTTTAGAATACTCAAAAGTCTCACATAAAAATTCAATTTGCATTATGGGGGAATGCGTATTGCCCTAGATGGGAACCTGCAATCTTAGGGATTGGAGCCGAATAGCATAACCACATTACAAGTGATTACACAAGTTATTACAAAAGTAATCACTTGTGTACTGTAGATGCTATCTGGATTATGAAGCTTTCACCACATACTCTCTAACCAGTGAGTTAGCGGTGAGACGAACGGTATAATTGTGCCAAGCTTATGGCGAGTGTGTGTGGGGGGATGGTGGCTGTTGTATTTTAATAAACCTCAAGACTTTTGCTGTTCGAAGTTTGCTTATTCTAGGTCGTGGGCCACCATTTCATTAAATGCGGGTTGCCCTAGTACCGATCTTGCTTTTTTCTAATGAGTAGCCGAATAACATAACCATTAGACAAAACCACTTCAGCTCGATGAATGTTTTCTGCCTTATGAGGCTTCCACCACATACACTCCCACAAGTGAGTTGGTGGTGAGACGAATGATACATTTGCATTAAGTGCATAGCGAGAGTGTGTGAGTTTTTAGTGGTGATGTTGGATGTTGTATTTAATGCGCCTGACGACTTTTGCTACTTGTAGATGGCGCCACAACAGCTGTATGAAGGTTGCTTATTCTAGTTCGTGGGTCACCATTTATGTAAATGTGGATTGCTATAGGATCGACTCCCAACGTTAGGGTTTGTAGCTGCGTAACACAACCACAATACAAAATGAATAATTGTGTACTGTAGATGTTATCTGGCTTATGAAGCTTTCAGCACAGTAGCTTCTGTATTGGGAAAATAATTTAAGATAAACTTATCTTTTTTTCCGGTTGATGCTTGAAACTGCTTATCTAGTTTTTCTTTTTCGGAATTTTTATATGATTATTAGTTTATTCCCAAAACTATTTTTATTTAGTATTTTAATCTGATTACAGATCGATGTCCAAAACTGCCTTTTTCTTATTTTACCTATACTGAGGCAGTGTAATTACTAGAATCATATAATATTAAAGAAAAAAAAGTATTTATATTGTTTCTAGACCTAAGACATTTTATGAAAACCCTAACTGTTGCAATAATTTATTTGTTAATTCATACACAATCATTCAAAAGTCTTGATAATTAAATTAATTCGTCTAATGACATGCAGTATTATTTCACACACACCATTAAATTAAACAGCCCAAAATTAATATTAATTACGTCTAATAATGTATCTAGCACTCTGTGACAAGGTTAAAATGCACTGCATAAAATAAACATTACAATTATAAAAAACCCATCAAAAATCTGATTCAAAGATGAATTAAATGTCAATACTTAAGTGAAGGTATTAGGAATAGTAAGCCTGAAGGCGTCCTGGCATAAGGATAGCGCCTTTTTCTGTGTTCTATATGTAATGTGTATGAATGGGCCCCCACCCCCCCTGTAAAAATGGGTTGTGCAACTACTGGGATGAATGAGATGCTAAGTCGTATTCTTGGCCTTAGTTGGCGCTATTTCAAAACAAGAGACGCTCCTTTCGGCTTAAACCTCGCTGATGTCGTAGCGAAGCTTGTCCATGGCAAGTGCCACTAATAACAACAAACATAGTAAGTATAAAACAGATCATATTTTTGTAGCAGTGAGAGAACATAATTTCTGCCGTTGATGAAGATAAGTGAAGTGCTTCAGCAAATTTTTAGAAGAAAAGAAGAAATTAGATCAATATTTACTACGATTAACAAGAAATAAAAATTGAGGAAAACGGTTTTATTTCCATTTTGATACGACAAGTTTCGCTTTTATATAGAGTGATATCATATAAAAAATAATGAGTTTTTTTAGATATTTTATCAGATTAACAATTTCTTTTAGTTTTCTTTGCATTGCTACAATAAACTTCCTTTTCCTGTTTGAAAGCATCTGTTGCTAAAAATTAACTAGAGGGGAAAGAGATATGAAAAACATTAAAGATCTTTGAATTCCTTCAGAGATTTATATCACTGTTTTAATTTTTTTCAGGGAGCCTTTTAGGGATATTGTTAGCTGGCATAAACGTCCAAGAGCGGTGGGGCTTTTCTTTCTTCTTTCCTGCGGTTCTCGTGGTTCTGACGGGAGTCGTCATTTTCCTCTTTTTTGTCGTCCATCCCGCTGATGTAGAAAGCTTGGACCGGCAGAATACTCACAAAGAACAAGAAGGTCTGTATTATTACTGAATGCTGTGATTTCATTTTGATTCAATAATTGTAAGAAAACATTGCTCTTTTTATGACCAGCACTTCACAGGATGTCTGAAAAACTTCAGCTTAAGCAGTGAAAGAGAATATGAGTCAGGACCATATCAATATCGATCAATAAGAAATGAAAGAAAATGTGAATCTAGACCATATCAATATGGACCAATAATAAATGAAAGAGAATGCGAATCTGGACCATATCAGTATGGAACAATAAGGAATGAAGAATATAAAACTGGACCATATCGATATGGAAAAATAAGGAATAGAGAATATAAAACTGGACCATATCAATATGGGAGGACGCAGTGTCCTGGTGGTGAGGTCTCGTCTTGTGAGCCATAGAGTTTCAGGTTCAAGACGCGATTCCACCAAAGAACTGTCATGTAAGAGGGTCTGTTGCTCTTTAAATCCGTCAAGATCAAACATCCTCTCTCTAGTGTGGTGTGGAGAGGTGGGTACCAGGCCACAATGGCTAATGGTAAGATCTCGGCTCGTGAGCCGTGATGTTTCTGGTTCGAGACCCGATTCCACCAAAGAACTGTCATGTAAGAGGGTCTGTTGCTCATCAACTCCGTCAGGGCCAAACGTCTTCTTGCTGGTGTGGTGTGGTGTGAAGAAGGGGGTTCCATCTCAGGTGTCATCCTCATTTCATTGAGGTTCAAAATTATGAGGTCCGCCCCAAAATAGCCCTAGAGTTGCTTCACAACGGGACGTTAACATAATTAAATTAAAACATAACAATATGGACCAATAAGGAATGATATACATAAATCTGGACCATATCAATACAGAACAATAAGGAATGAAAGAGAATGTGAATATGGATTAATAAGGAATGATAAAGTATATGAATCTGGATTATATCATATGAATAATAAGGAATGAAAGAGAATACTTAATCAAATTTGATTGGGAATGCCCTTAAGCAGAAGAGGATGAACAAAATACACGAAAAAATGTAAAATCATTTATGAGGAAAATTTAGCAGCAAAAATCATACACTGAACAAACTTAGCCGTTATGTCGAACGTAAACTAATTAATCATAATGCCAAAATTCGAATGATTGTAAGTACTTAGCACGTTTTAACTAACGAGGTCAGCTATATGAATAAGGGTTATGTTAAGGGTTATAAAAGCTATATGTTAAAAGAAATTCAATTCAGATAGTTATTGGTACTCAAAGACCCTATGTGTGTGTATATATTCAAATACATTTTTTAAAATTTCTAGTGGATGACACTTGATGTTTTTTGAAAATATTAATGCATTAATTTGGTTAATTTTTTATTAATTAAAAACTAACTTAACTTTCTGAATAAAACTCTCCATTTCCCTACTGCCAAATGTGTAAGTCTTCAGTTTGTTTTTCCCCCATGCCAATGATGTTAGGTTTAACATATTTTTGACCGATTATTCCAAGCGATTTTATTTATTTTCTTAGTGTTTGATTAATTTAAAATTAAACATTGTTAATTCATAGATTTTTCGGAATCATTTTGAAGTACTTTACAATAAAACAGGAAGAGGAAATTAAGAATTTCTTATCTGTATTGCGTTATCCTAATTGGCGTTGAAAATTCTAGCTTTTTAAATTCCCCCAACTGGCGTAGAAAATTCAAGCATGCGCATGTGTTCTGATTTATTTTCAGCAGATACGGACTTGTTTTTGTTTTGGTCCGACATAATGTTTTGATAAATTATTTATATTAATTAAAATCATTTAATAAAAAGCAACTAAAATAAGTTTTTTTTATTTGTTTACCTAAGTAGGAAATGGCTTGGTTTTTTCTATATTACTTGTTAGCCTTATTTTCTAAAATGAAAGTTTTAATAGACATTCCGTTAAAAATTATTCTGATTTCTTGAGCGTTTTATGAATTTAAGTTGATTCAATACAACATTAACCAAATACAAAAAAAAAGGATTTTGTATGAAATTGTACTAAATTTTTAATAATGTAGAGACCGAGCTCCCCCCCTGGCTGGACACGAAGAGGGCCATCGAATTCTGCGACGCTTTCAAAGTTACGGGGGTGCTTGAGTTCAGCGCCTGCATGTTCTTCTCTCGGATGATCAGCTACTTCTTCCTGTTTTGGCGACCCGCGTTTCTGCTCGAATTCGGGGTGAAAACGCTCGCCGAGACGGCCCTCTACTCCCTGCCTTACATCATCGGAGGCATCTTGGGAGGTGTGACCATCGGGATTCTCAAGGACATTTACCAGAAGAACGCTCTAATCTGCATCTCATTTCTCTTGATCTCCATCCCGTTTATTGCTGTCCAAGTGATGGTGCAGTTTCAGGCGGTAAGTGCTCTGTTGATGATGAGGTGTGTGTCGAAAGTGGTGTTACACCTGTAAAAAAACTCATAATTAAGATAAAGAAATATAGAATTTAAATAGCTGTTAAAGAACTGACTATTCAACCGCCCTTTATATGCTTAAGTATTAGAAACTAAAGCATGCTTAAGCATTTTTCTACAACCAAAAGAAAAAAGGAGGAGGGAGAAAAAGGGAGCAGGCGTAAAAAGAAAAAGTTGTTGTTGTGACTAATGACACTTGCCAAGGTCGAACGCCCGCTGATACGACCAGCAGAATTTAACACTTTGCTGACCGGTGACGAGTTAACTCGTCATTGCACTTGCATTATGTGTTTCAATTTATAACTCCGAAGGCGATATAGAACATTGCAAAATCTTGGCGTATCGTGTTTAGTCTTGTCCGCGCTATAACAGAAAAATTACTTTTCCTAGTATTTACATTTTTATTAGAATTTTAGTAAAATTCCAAAAATTTCAACCATGACGGAACGTATCGGCGAAGAACTTTTGATGTTCCAATTTAACAAAATTCATTGGAGTTTTTTTAGAACGTTTTGCTTTTATATTCAATTACAAAAAAAGTAGCCAGTGGCATGACATAGTTTCTGTGTAAAATTGCCGGTCACCAAAGTGTTAAGCCTAAGAAACGCGTCTCTTTGGTTTACAAGTTGTGCCATCTAGGGCCAAGAGTATGACTTAGTTACTCTCACGTCACAGCCTTTTCTAGGGGGCGGACTTCATACATCTCAAATCGTAATTTAAACCTGGAACAGAGAACAATCGCCTCTGACCCAGTACCCCCAGTGGTGTTACTCTAGACATGGAGGACTCTGCTACCACGAACAGATTTAACCAGCGCCAATCACCATACACTCGGTGAATATTATGGTCGGTGAGCTTCGAACTCGTAACCTAAGGAGTACGAGTCCAAAGCTCTACCAACCAGGCCACCCCGGCCCAAAGAAAGTATGGAGAAACAAAGATGAGCCTGCATAGTATTCCACAGCTACAGTATAGTTGGAGCATAATTAGTAAATAATAAGTTTTACCAAATATAAGCAATTAAATTTTGAAAACAGAAAAGTAAAATTAAAAAAAAAAACAAGCAAAGAGAAAAATATAAATAAACAAAAAAAAAGTAAATAAATGAAAAAATAAATAACAGAAAAATAAATAAATAAATACAGTGGCTTAGTCTAAGGTACAGCCCATAATCAGTGTCAAAGGCCTGATAGCGTTCTTTTTCTCTTTTCTCTCTCTGTCCTCTTTCTAATAGCGTTTCGCTGATGGCCTTTAGAGAGCTTATCGATGTCAAGTGCCATTAGTAACAACAATAAAAACACGACTCTTAACTACTATAAACTACTTTTTGAATGAGATGTACCGTGTTCATCTACTTCCAGAACACCTTAGCGTTTGACATCGTTCTACAGCTGATCGTCGGCCTGTTGGTGGAAGCTCCGTACATCCTACTCAGCACATCCATCTCAGTGGACCTGGGAACACACAGCCTCATGCGGAGGGGCCACAGGGGCCTGGCGACCGTCGCAGCTATCATCGAAGGCACCGGTGCGGTGGGGGCGACTGTGGGGCCCCTCGTCATTGTGGAGTTGGCCGACAAGAAAAACTGGATCAACACCCTGCTGATAATGACCGCGATGGAAGTCCTAGCCGCTCTGTGTCTGGTTCGAGAGGCCTATAAAGATTATAAGGCTGCCACTCTGAGGATGACGCTGGGAGATTACTGGTTTAGTGGTGTAAGAGAACTTCCAGGATGATTGATATATCCTTTGGGCCATATGAATGACACAGTTTTGAAATTGTTGTACTAAATTTGAAAGAAAATAATTATAAATTTTCATTTGTTCGTCTTCTTTTTCTTTCTTCTCCTCTGCCTCTTTTGCTGTAAGGTTTTTTTTGTGATTTCTCTTGACCTGAGAAGGAATGACTTATTATCATGCCAGAACATGATGTTGTTTTTGGGATGAGGTTTTTGGCATCAACAAAAATACATAGGCGAAAAATAAAAATTTTATTATTTGCAAGAGCATCTAAAAAATCATCTTTTAATAACGCGTTGCCTTTGCATTTACAAAAGCTCTGATTAAAAAATGAGACAATTACAGCAAATAAAACCCAGAAGAATGTCGTTTTTATATGATATTAAACACTATTCCACAATATAAAACAATATTGCGAATATTGATCAATGTCATACTATATTGTACAATATTTGTGTGCTACTAGGGATGAAAATGCTGTTATAATGGATAAATTAGAGCTCATAAAAGAATTTATGAACATCTCTGCATACTTACCACTTCCATTTGGTTATCAAAAAATTGGTGACAAATAAAAAAGATAACGGGCTTTGTTTTGAAAATCCTTTATTATGTAAATCTTTTTAAAGAATTAGTATAGACATTAATACAATAATTATAATTCTATAGTTACGACTATTTTAAATTTTCATTCATTTTTTAAAGAAATTTAGACCAGTACATTTTTTCTCCAATTTCATTCTGGCAGTACAGATTAGAATAAAAATCAACAAATCTTAAGTGCAAAAAATAATACCTTGTGCATATTGAAAATTTGATTCAGAGTTATATTCTCCTTTATTGTCAAACTTTGGAAGATTTTTTTTAATACTAAACTTTAATTTATACTTACTTTATTTACTAAAATGTTTTAAATCAGAATTACACATCTAACTCACCATCTTAAAAAAATCCATTCCTATATAAAACCAATAGAGTTAAGAAACTTTAAAAATCATTGTTGTATACGAATTTTATATCTACATTCGCAGCTTTGGAGAAAGATCTTAAGGAATCTTTGCAAATGAGCACGAGGAGGTGTTGAAACTACTTTAAAAATATTTTAATATATAATTATTCATTTCATCATTATTTTCTTTTTGTTTCTTTGTTTCTGTTTTTAATCATTTCATTGAAAAAACTTCATATTCATCAATTTACAATTTATATTTCATAGAATTATGAATATTGTTTGCTCTAAATTTAGCAAAAACATTCATATTTTTTTTTGGAAACTGTAAAACATTTAATATTAATAAAGAAATTAGGAAACCAGCAGTCAAAAACGAAAAAAACCCTTTAGAATGCAAACGATATGCTTTTAAATGCAGACGATACTTTTATGTAATAGTTTTCAGAAACCAGCTGTCACCTAGCAAACGAGAATTTAAAAAATTTTCAGCTGTTTCAAATAATATGTTTTTCTTAACTTTCAAAAATATTTTGTTTATATGGGAATTTATTTGTCATTTGAGTGAGTGCTTTTGAATTGAAAAAAAAAAAACGTTTGTTTAATAAAACGTTTGTTATTTTATTTATACTTTGTCTATGAGGCTATACTTTTGGCCAGATCTAATTACAAACATGTCATTTTGAAATCATTTTACTGCCAACTTCGAATTGCAAATCGTTGAAAAATAACAAATAATAGAATTGAGAAAGGATATTATTTTACGGACTGTGCAACTGGGGGACTGTGAATTATAATACATATTAAAATCTTTTGTTGAAAGACATCCATCTACAATAATTATTTTCAGAGTAGTGAAAAATCTCAGAGAAAGTGGTAGTATAAGAAATGCTTTTTGTATAATTTGTTATTCCTGCGTTTACCCGATGGAATTGCTCTAAATTACCATACCTTATTAGAAATCAACAGGTCCAGTGCGTATTAAAACTTGCAGGTATTGAATATTTTAAACAAATACAGAGTATATTCGCATAGTAAAGTACTTGAACAAAAGGTATTTCCAGGAGGTCAAAAATGCTATTTTGACTTTTGAAATTTTATTTTAAACAAGCATAAGAAAGGTTCATATTTGACGAATGAAATTTTGTAAACCTATGAGGGTTAATTTTAAAGCGAAGGAAGTTTTAATATACATAAAATGTAATTTTGTGAGCTGAAAAATTCTTATAAGTTCATGAAGTACAGAGTGAGTTGTTTTATGAATACTTCGTGAGAAATATGGAAGTGTATATTAATTAAACCATTTTTCTTTGATGATACTTTTACAGATACTAAATATGGGCTATTTATCAAGACCGTTAAAAGATTATTTGAGGGATACTGTTCAGCTTTGGGGTTTGCCTGGGAGGTGGATTTTGCATGATAAAACTCCAGCTAAAATATTTTTTGAGTCATGTGTATGCCTCAACACCACGTTTGGGCTAAGATCTTTAAAAGAGCAGTTCCTTGAGAGTGGCATCCATAATCACCACATTTAACTCCTTGAGATTTTCTTTAGAGATTAATTGAAAAAAATATATATTTAAAAAAATACATGAGTCGCTCATGCATATTAAATCATGTTGATATGGTATACAAATTCGTTACAATTACCAAGTTATACAGGGTGTCCGAGAAGTCTTTGACACATTTCAAAAATTCGGTAAAAAAATAAACGAGATAGAAAGTAAAATTAAATTACATTTATTACCTCAAATAATGAAGTTTTTTTTTAACGTATCAATACACCTCGATGTGGGCCCCTGATTTTCGGGGGCTACGAGCAAATGACTGATGAATTCCATCGACGACACTTCTGTGTCGACCCAGGACACTCCCAGTTTTCAAAAACTTATTTTTCCTTGAAAAAATGCTGTTACGATATGGAGGGTCTTTTCCCATATTTCGTACGGAAATTACGTTGAACTTGAGTCGCAGATTTCGATTCGAAAAACCACATAACACAAAACATACGCTCACTTGGAGAAGCCATTTTCTAAATAACTCTTTCTAACGTTTCAGTACCACAATCTACCGGCCAGTTTTGCATTTAAAAAAAACTTTACTATATGAGAAAATAAATGTAATTTAATTTTACTTTCTATCTCGTTTATTATTTTTTTACCGAATTTTTGAAATGTGTCAAAGACTTCTCGGACACCCTGTATAATAAATTTATTTCGTATTATTTTTAACTGCTTCATCAGAACAAAATTATTTCGAGGACATTCATTCCAAATTTTAGAACTGTTTTTTGATATTAAATTTTTTTTGTAGTAAAAATGATTGTGTTTTCCGTATTTTTGAGTGTACAAGCTGTATCATATTTTTAAAATTATTTGTTTATAATTGAACCTATTTTTAAACCTTTTCTGTTGAATATATAAACAAATAAAAGTGTTGAATATATAACAAATGTTTTATTATCTATCGGTTTGTACTTTCAGAAACCTATAATCCAAAATATGAAATGAAATAAATATATAAAATTTGGTAAGGTATTTTGTGACTACAAGTGTAATTTTGAATCATTTTTTTTCTCTCTCAATTGGTTGAAAAAAATATGTCTAAAGTACATATTGGATTTTCGGATACCATTAACCGAATGCGAGGGATTGATCACCGAAAAAACTCCCAAACTATGGCTTTTAGTTTAGTTTAGTTATATTAACGTCCCGTTGTAAAGTAACAGTAGGGCTGTTTTGGAACGAACCTCGTAATTTTGAACCGCGTTCAGATAACGAGAGCGACACCTGAGCTAGCTCCCCCTCTCCTCTCCACATCACACCAACGGGTGGACGTTTGGCCTTGGAAGATATAACGTGCAGCTGAACTCCTTACACAACCATTCTTCTGTGGAATCGGGTCTCGAACTTGAAACCTTACGGTTTGGGAGCCGAGACCTTACTACCCCCCCCTACAAGTTGGCAGGATAGATATAGTAAAAAGGCTGAATTCACGCCTACGAACAACATTTCGTAGCTATTGTACATCAGTGCCATATAAAAGTATTCTCTGGGATAATGCTTTTTTTTAAGTGTATGCGAGAAAATTTTGGAGAGAACCATTACTGATGTTTTTTAATAAAAAACACATAAAATTGCTTTTTTTAATTCCTAAAACGTTTAATTTTTAAAGTGTCCCAAGAACTTTGAGTCTTAATTCTCAAAATGCGCTTGCTATTTTTATTAATTGTCGTTGTTTATTACGGCACTTGCTCGCTGAAATAGTCAGCGATTTAAGCCTGACCAGCGTCTCTTGTTTTGTAGAAGCGCCAACTAGCTCCAAGAATACGACTTTTGGTACTCACTCACCACATTGGCTTGCGCAACCTCTTTTTACATGGGGGTACATTCACGCACCTTGCAGATAGAACACGGAAGAACAACCATGCCCTAACCGGGATACACAGATCATGGGGGACTTCTTTACCAAGACACCGACACATTAATTTCTCAATACAGAATCTTTACAGAGATTTTTAAGTGTCGTAATGAGTCATCCTTACAATAGAACTGCTCTTATAAACTGATTTGTAGAGTAAAAGCTTGTGTCCGATTCGTGAAAAATGCTGCGAAATATCATGTAATATATTCTCTCGATATTGCCAAGCGAACTTCGTAAATTTTGACTACAATTAATAATTCTTGGCAATTCAAGAACAATGATGAATGATGAAATCTGTGTGAAAATAATTGCAATCATAAAGTAAGAAATAAAGGCGAAATTAATAGTTTGATGAAAGAAAATCACAATCAACCAATCAAACAAAACCAAAAAAAAGTGGCACATTCTTTGAAAAGAATTTTTAATTTCGCATTCGATATCCTCCCTATTTCTTCCTATAGAATATTGCATAAATTGCGTTATTCTTTTTATGGAAAGAATCCTTTTCAATGATAGGAGAGGAAAAAAAATTCAATTTACATTTTCCTTTTTGTCGTGATGCAGCACTGTGACTTTAATTCATGTGGGAAATGAAAAATGACAAAAAGAGATAGGGTGACGGTTTATTCCAAAAGACAAAATGGTAAGCCAAGCCAGTTATCGTATTTTGGAATAAATTTACATGACAATGATTCGCTTCTTCACGCCGCTACTGCATTTGAATATCGTCTGCTTAATATTTGTTCTTTGATGCGATGGTGGAATCTGTTATGTCTTTCAGAGCGTTGTTATCTGGAAATGTGAAAAGCGTGGGCGTGCCGCGATGCATGGAATCAACCTTTCAGGAATGCCGTAAAGTTATTGACATCTCTATTATGAGCTCGATGCCAAACATTTTGGAAAGAGAACTAATGCTCGAACATTCCAGAAGGAAACATATATAAATAGTATTTGATGTAGTAAACAACTCTTATGAAAAGTTTTAAGTGTCAGAGGTGTGTTATAAATATATAATGAAAAACACATTTAAATAATTTGTTGAGAATAAATAGCAGAGTCGTGGCTAAAATCATGGAGAATACAGGTTGAATTTTTAGTTCTTTTTATTCCATCAAGGGAGCAGGCATTATTTACAAGCGAAGGCGACGTGCACAACACAGAACGACACAACACGGAATTCACGAAAGCTAAGTGTGCAAAAAAGGGGCGGGAAATCATTATCCCTGGTCATAAATACCTAGACTTTGATAGGGATAAATATTTTTATAGAGCTTAGAAACTTGGATTTCAGTGGGGATTTCCATGTTTCGCACATAAGAGGTAAGGGAAACGCAGGGATGTTTTTAAAAGTATTTTGTTTAGGTCAGCAATTTTCATCTCTCCCACGGAGTGTGAGAAAGTAACAGGCGTTTAGCTGTTTCAGCAATTTTACACAGCTTCTTTTGAATTAATTAGCTAGAGCGAGTGAAATGGATCATGAAATAAGAGAATATTTTAGAATGATATTACTATGGACTAAATTAAGATAGGGCTTTGGAAATTAATTAGGATTCAAATTGAGAGTTTAAAAATATCATTACATATACATATCTTTCAACATTTTAAATATGGAACAAACACCTAGAAATAAAGCTTTCTTCTGATTTCTTTACATTACAACAATAGTTTGCTTGATATAGTAAAAGAAATTCAGTATTTTTTTGGAGTTGTTTTATGGTTTTGCTACGTATGCAGTTTCAATTATTCAAGGTAACTCGTTTTTGTGTTTCTACTTCCATATGTATAAGTAAATTGATAGTCAACTCCACGTGGATTGATTAAAAACCAATCTCAGATTTAAGTTTCCCGAAATAAAGGCATATTTCGAATTTCAGTAGGTACAAAATTTTCAAATCCTCATTTTATAAGAACGCTACAAGCAGAAGAAAATTAAAATTTGAAGAAACAACACCATTTCAGCATTTTTTGATCCGAAAGCGGTGTGACAAAACAATAATTGCAAGTGTATTGTATAAGTAAATGAAATCTTTGAGATTTTTTATCATGTGAGAACATGATGTTGTTTTCGCTATGGGGATTTGAATAATTGAAAGCAACGAAAAATTGAAGCCGAAATTGCGTAAGGAATGAACACTAAAAGAAATATTAATCAACATCTTTTAATCGCATTTATTTTTACCATGTCAGAACATGATGTTGTTTTGGGAATAAGGTAAAGAAAAATCCATAGGCGAAAAATTGAAATTTTATTTTCTGTACGAGCACGTCAAAAAATCAGCTTTTAACAACACGTTGCCATTGCATTTACAAAAGCTCTGATTAAAAAAATAAGTTAATGACTACTGTCAATAAAACCTAGAAAAATGTCATTTTGAGCACGTGATTATGTGAAATGAAATAAACAGGAAATGGGATAATTTTTTAAACAATGAATGCGTGACAAAGTTTATTTGGATCGTTTGCAATACCAAAGTGACTCATTCAATGAAACACTTAAAGTGAATAAAAATATCATTCAACTCGCACGAGCACGTGGTGCTTGGCCGTTCAAGAAATGATGTTCTGACATGATACATTGAAATATGCATATAAGATTTCATTTTAATCTTTTCTTATTTGCTTTTACCAGCATTATTATGTATGTTTCTTTGAAAGCAGATGCGTTTTTAAAAAGTTGACCTGCTTTTACCCGTATTGCGTTTTTTTACACTGGTTTAAACTACTTAATAATTAATTAAGACAAATAATGTCTTAAAAATACCAATGTTCTCAATTGATAATTTGAAAATTTTGATCTTAGATTTCATTATTTTGCAGTTAAAATGTGTTTATCGTGTGAAATGTGTTTATCGTGTTATGTTGTATTACTTTGTATTTTATGAAACCACAAAATGAAGGGGTAGAAAATTAGCAATTTATCGCTTTTGGGGCATCGATTTCCCGCTTTTAGGGTTATTAGAAAAGGGTAAAGATTGTTGTCACATTTGGCGACCTATCGCCAACAATAAGTTACAATACTTTCACGAATGTCCGGCATGTAACCGATTCTAGATAGTTTAACACATGTGTATTCTAATAGACACATGACTGTTCAGGGCCTGACTAAGGCAGAGACATACGAGGCAGTTGCCCCGGGCCCCAAAATAAGAGGGGGCCCCCAAATCGAATAGAAATTTTATTTTGCGTTTCCTTCTTTAATGAATGTTCTTCGTTACTTAAGTAGTAAAGCAGAGTGGTCCCAAAGAAGTTTTTGGTGCGGGCCCCAACTAGGCTAAGTCGTGCCCTGTGATTGTTTCTAACCTGTTTAAATTGGTCAATGACTTAAATTAATCAATACAAACAATGTTTTGTAAACGATATTCTCACATGATAATATGAAATTTGGGATAGAAGCTATCAATTTTTTTAATTCTTGTTTTGTCGCCCCCTCCCCCAGTTTAGAGAAAGCTTATAGTGATTGAAATAATATGTATTTCTGATTTTTTTAAAATTTCTTTCTCACGCACTGTTTTTCCTTTCTTCATAACCATTAGTTTAAAAATGTATCGAAAAGTCATCATTGGGCAAGGCTTTTTCTTCTGTTCACGAGAAACGAGAATTATTATTTCTACTAAATACCATTTACATGAATGCAGTACGTAATTTCCTTAAATAAGCTGGTATTCAGTTCATATAATTTTTTTTATTTATTATTGTTACATAACAAACTGACTTCGTTTGAACAATAAAAAACAAATCAAATCTTTTTCTTATTTTTATTTTAATTCACAAATTCAATTTAAAAAATAACCTGGTACATTAAGTAGCTGCTTCCTGGGCCCTTTCTCTAATTCAATGTAATCACCTTTTTGATTTAAAAAACTAATTTGTTGCCCAATATAAGCAACTGTTAAGCAATAACAAAGAGGAATTGTCTAACCTTGCATTTTAATTATTTTAGTAAAATTGCATTATATAGCCAAGCAAACTTCTTCTCTAAAAGTTCAATAGCATGTTTCGTTGTCACTTTAAAATGGGATTATTAATTTCTCTGATATGTTAAAATGTTTCATTTGTAATATCTAAATACACTTATCTCAAACTGGAATCATGTAGTGCTTTCTTTAAAAATATTCCATAAATCATTTTTATTTTCTTGCAATATTGTTGATAGCTTTGTAAAATGATTATTATAAAGAATTAAATCAACTACTTGACATACGAATTTATTTAACTTCCTAATTAGATGACACATCCCATTCTAAACATTATTGTTATTTTAATTCCTATAATAATGTATCGAGTTTTAAGATAATGAAAAGTTTCTAAATGATTCTGTCATTTTAAATTACTGAATACTTTCACTTAATTGCAGGTTTAAAATTAATAATTCAATAATTCGATGCGCGTGTCAGAGACGTCACTGTATGTGAAGTGGTTAACAGTATTATTGATTTCTTGGTAACTTCCAAATTTAGCTACTCTAGCTATCATTATTATGCCTCACATGAAAAAGAAATCTGCTATTAAGAACAATAGTTTAAATTCCATCCACCAGATGGCCTCTTGTATGCAATTTAGTACATTTATTGAAGAAGACTGTTCTTATAAAGAGCTAATCGTCTCCAGTAATATCACTTTTTTTCAATCACCAGATCTTGTAATGAATTTGAAATTTAACTTGAAGATTTTCTTGTGTACTTTGTCAGTTTAAATTAATTGGAATGCTAAATTCCAATTTTTTTTGGCTACTATTACAAATAAGCCATCAGCTATAAAATTCTTTCTCTTTTTAAATAAATCAAAAACATCCGTATCTCAAAACAAAAATCATGATCGAGAAAAGAGAGTATCAACAAGCAATAAAAAAAGAACAAACTTCATTTAATTTGAAAGAAGTATTTGAAAAATGTGACGAAACTTCTTGCAAAACATTAACAGAGTTGAATAAAATAAGCAAACTTCCGAAATGAAAGGAGAGAAGTTAATTAGAAATTCAATTATCCTCCTTAGGAAGAAGTGATAAAGCCAACATAAAAATTTAATTCGTGTCAACATTCTTTCTATCCTTGTGCCAAATTAGACAATTAACTGTGCAATAAAAATCACTTTTTAATTGGGAGTGAAGATTTAATTTAGTTTGTATTTCAAGGATCCAAATTCAATACATTCATTTGTTGAATATAGTTGGTTCCTCAGCAAAAACAATAAACGAGAATGTTCTTCTCTGAACTTCTTAGTATGCTAACATAATATGGCTGGTTTTGTAATACACAGTGGGTGGCATATCTCCATTTAGGCAATCTAGGCAACTACCTTAGTTGATGGAAAGTTGCTTGAAGTTTTCTTATTTTAATATTAAAATAAACTTTAAAAATCCATTATATCATCTTAAGGTAATACTTCAATTACTTAAATAAAAATATTTAGAAAAGTAACATATTATGTATTACCCCCCCCCCAATTGGCAATTATTGTCAATTTTGGGGGGGGGTAGTTGCCTAGATTGTCTAAGTGTCTTAACATTTTCAGAACTTTAAAAAATTGAATGAAAAAAGAGAATTTGAAACGGAAAACTATACAATATTTTTTTATTCTAAAAGTTTCAATAACAGATTTGATTTCTTCCGAATGAATGTAGTTTTTATTTTTATTTTTATCGTATTATTAAAAAATATTATATAAATTTTTATAATATATTTTAATCGGAGAACTACATATTTATTCCTTATACTCCATGATATTTTCATTTCAATTACTAAAACTGTGAGTAAAACGAGTATCATTAAATATTGGAAGAAACTGATGTAAAAGTCTTTGAATGTGAGCAGAAAGAAAATATTATATTCGTATTGTATTTCTATGAGTGACAATTTCACGAAGTCGTTTAAAAAACATATTTTTCTATTAATTATGAAAATATATAAGATCATATTACGTGATTTTTTTTGAATAAATTATATTTTTTACAAACACTGCAGATAAAAAGGGAAGGAATTCTCAAAACGATAACTAGATTCTTAGTAGTCAATCCACAACGCAATTGCTGTATACTGTCAGAGTTATTTCATGAATGATCACTCGATGTTATTCAAAATCTACGTTGTTTAAAGGCAGGTGATATGTCTGACGCGAGAATGTTTACCCTCTACAGGTCGGGAGAAAACGAAAACATAGCTGGTGGTTTACAAACCTATTTATTTTTATTCTCTAAATTATGTTTAAAATTTATCCTGATTGGGGCTGTGATAGACAGCTGAAACTCTGAAGCTAGACAGCCGAAGCTCATAGAAGAAGAAAACCGAAATCTACGCTAACAAATTGCAAGTTATCATGTGAAAACATTATTATTATTTAAGCCATTATTTGTCTTAATTAATTTAAGTCGTTAACCAGTTTAAAACAATCACGAGACTTTTCTATATAGGTTTACATATAGAACGATAATTTTTTTAAACTTTCATTTTCAATTTCTGTAGCTACAAAATAAAATTTTGGAACTCGACCGATTTTGTGATGAAATAACACCTATGATGTCATAATTCTACATCAACCGCTTAAAACGCTTCTGTTGTCTAAGAAGCGCATGCACTAATAAAACAATACTGATAAGAGCAGGAGAAACTTTAAAGAATGGTAGGGTTACGAGGCTCCTAGCCCCGGCAGGGGCTTATCCTCGATCATGGTGGGTAATTAGCGGCCTAGCGTTCACTATTTGGCGTGGATCTCTACGATGACCTGCATAATAATAATTCAATACTAGGAAAAGCAGGTAAAAATATGTGAGATTAATATTCATTTATTATTATCCATCAATATCCATTTATGTTTTATCAATATCAATAACCATTTATGATTTATCAATATCAGCAACCCTTTATACTTTATTCCTTGCCAACGTGATTTCAAGCTTCAATTATTCAAAAATACCTACTGAAAACAACATGTTCTCACATGATAAAAATATACAAATTCTATTAATTTTAAAATATATAAAGATGGAATTAGTTCTTCGTTAAATAAAATAGATATAATTCAATTAATCTGATAATTGAAATATTTCAATATTTGTAACAGCTGGACATGTGGTTAAATAATATAAGGATAACACTTGGTTGTCGTAAACTAGTAAAATTTTTAAAAAATTACAGAGTTTTTGAAACTAAAAAAAATTGATCTGAAATAAATAATAAACAAATAAATTTAAGATGTGTCGAAATTTTAAATTTAATTGGCCAAAAAGAGAAGACTCAAAAAGCGTCTAAAATTCGAAATGCTTAAATCCGCCATTGATGTTTAAGGGTACAAAGAAAAACGAATTTCTTTTGAGTATTACCCTTTATGAGGATCAGATCCAAAATTTATTACAAATTCATAATTTTGATGATAAGATTCCAAATCAAATTTTAATACATCAATTGTTTTCGAGTAGTTGTTTTCACTTAAAAGCAATAATACAGGTCATCAGACAGTCAATCTTTAAAGTAATTTCTGCAAAATACGATACGAATAATTATGATCACCACACAATGTCTAATTGCGCAACTATATACTGTGTCTGTTTTACGCATTCTTGTGGAGTATCCATGATTTTCTATCCAGCATCTTACATATTTTTGGAAATCTCACCCTGAGTTGGTCGAGTTGCTGTCCAAAACGTTTTAATTAAAAAAAATATTGTTATTTATAATCATATATAAACATTAAACGCCCTTTTTAGCACAGTACCATATCTTACATCATTGTTACTCTTTTTTCATGACTCACAGATTTACGCTTTTAGACATTTGGGTTTAGTAAACATACCATATTTTGATTTTAGATACTTTTCTATTAGTCAGACGCCAGTGGAAAATCGACAAATGATGTAGAATTCCGCCAAATTTTACTGGCGATTTTTCGTTTGTGCCAAGCAAACGGAAAAGTAGTACCTGATTTTATTATAAATTGATACTAATATTTTTAACTGAAGAATGTAGCACAGCTTAGCCAAACATGATTTTTGTGCCATACAACAACAAACTCAACACAACTCAACCCGTTAATATATACAAAAAATTATGATTTTAAATTTTATCGCTTTGAACAGAATGGTGATTCAGACAGTTTAAACAAAATTTAAATACTTTTTACAGAAAAGATTTGTTACCTACAATTCTATGGCAATGGATATAGAGAACTAAATGGGAAAACACCAAAGCTAGTGCAACTAAATCAATTTTCCGGTCTTATTGTTTTTAAATAAAAATTCATTTTATCTACAAATATAACTTTCACATTTAGTCAAATAAAGTAATAAAAATGACGCGAGCACATTATACTACAGTAACTCAAAAACTCATCAATTTTCACGAAAAGCTTTGCCAGAATTGGATTCACTATTTATTCCACAGCTAACTCTTTCGTATAATTGAAAAGCTGAACGAAAATCTGGCAACCGTGATATTCGCAGACGATTTCGAAGGTTAACGCAGTTATTTCGTGCCTCGGGTAAATTTACTTGAAAGAAATATCCCTTTTCGAAAACTGAATGACAGCAGATTTATAGCAAGATCTGACGATTGATTTTTTTTTTTTGCCGATTCACTAATTTTTTTTGGAAATAAATCAGATGGAGATAGGAATTTCCGTGTTTCCAGATTTCTCTAAGTGAATTGAGCTTGATTCAATTTGTCTTTGAGCAGTCTTTCCCTTTCTGCAAAGAATTAAACATGAATTCGGAATTGGAAATTGCTGTCCTTTAGGAAAAAAAAATAATTTTCATTTTCTCAGCATTAAATTTAACCAGAGTGTGATGGTCTCCCCAAACCTTTCTCGTAACTCTCTAACAAACTTCGCCTTGGCGTACAATTTTCAAGAAATATTAAAGGTTTATCATGAATTTAGCATTTTTACTGAATTCGTCGTGTACTGTTCGGCGAATTATTTGGCGATTATTTACAAGTATCCATTAATAGTATCCAAAATTCAAATTTCAGTTTTAGACGCATTTTTTCTCGAAAGATTAAAGCTATAGTGAATTCCTACCATAAATCATTTATGTCTATCATAAATCATATATCTATCCATCATGAATCATTTATACCTATCATGAATCACTTATCATAAATCATTATTGCCTATCATAAATCATATATCTATCCATCACGAATCATTTATACCTATCATGAATCACTTATCATAAATCCCATATACTTATCATACAAT
>JAOUZG010048984.1:228511-244820 GCA_026289955.1 Argiope argentata | reverse complement strand
CCTATCATGAATCACTTATCATAAATCCCATATACTTATCATACAATATATATCTATCCATCACGAATCATTTATACCTATCAGGAATCACTTATCATAAATCATATATATCCCTATCATAAATCATATATCTATCCATAATGAATCATTTATAGCTATAATGAATCATATAAATCAAATATCTGTGAGATACAGACTCCGTCTAGGCTGTGTGTGATGTAATTGTCGTAGCACTCATCACTCGAATATTAACTCTCGAATCTTCTTTCCTGAAACGTTGCTATGATTTGAGTCACAACAAAAGACACGCAACCTTAATTATGACAAACCAATAGTTTAATACGAAACTGCATTTGTAGTCACAACCCCCCCATACTAAATTTGATATATTTATCATTGCGTCTTTGAATTATCGTGTTTGCTTGTTTTTGAACGTGCCAGACTGATGTATACATTATATATGTTAAACCTGCGCACATAATTTTATCTATCTAACTCTCTTCGTTTTATAACTGTCGCGTTATATTCGAATAGCTGGATTTCCCCAAGGCAGATTTTAAATAAAAATTTAATAGAAATCTACAAATTTGGAATAAATATCTTACACCAATTTTCATCCGTCTAGATCAAAGTGGTTTTGAGTTATTTTTGCCGCTGATATTCAGGCTGACATCTTTCAAAAATGTGTTTTTCGAACACAGGGAAGTCTAAAACATGGAGAATCGTCACAATCTTGAATTCGAACTTTTTTTTAACGATTATGACAATTTCTATATACTATATACGCGAGAAAATACAAAAAGTAGTTTAAGGCAATATAAATAATTTGCCTATTTGTGCAAAGATAAGAGCAGTTCTTGAACACAAAATGCTTAATCTTCAGTTTGCGGCAGATCGTCTTAGGACGGAACTTGCAACGTTCTGGTTAGTAGCCGAGTAACAGAATCGCAATACGAAAGAAATTACTTGTGAGCGGTAGATGTTATCGAGCTAGTGAAGCTTTCACCACATACTTTTCCACTAGTGAGTCGGTGGTGAGACGAATGATACATTTGCGCCAAGCGTATGCGAGTTATTGGCGATGTTGACTATTGCATTTAATGCGCTTGCCGACTTCTGCTGCCAGTAGAGGCAAACACAACAGTTGTACGGAACTACATATGAAGGTTACTTATTCAAGGTCTCTTCCCCCGGGAGGCACCTCATAATGAGGTTGAGATGCTTCTATCATGGTGGTTGGATTTTGCCACCCTGGAGGGTGCATTAATAGTTGAGGTTTAGACTCCCCCTCCTCGATGACGGGTCGTATTTCCTACGGGCAGGGTTATACCATGGCCGACAACGCCCAATAATACTCAACCACAGTTCTCGTCAGTGTTGCTGTTGCGGCGGTCCGATCACTCAGCCCTGGTGGTTTAAATCCGTGTGCCTTCGGGCTGGTCGGAAAGTTTAAATATGACTATTCAAGATCGAGGGTCACCGTTGCGGCAGGTGTGAATTACCCTAAGCCCGAACTTGTAACGTTCTGGCTTGTATCCGAGTAACATAACCACAATATGAAAGTAATTATTTGTGCATCATTTGAGGTTTTCCGGTTTATGAAGCTTTCATCACAACGCATTGCAGTTGAAAAGGAAAATGGCCGTAAATATTAACAAGAGGTTGTGTCTAAAAATTTCGTTCGTACTTAATAAGTATTATAAGGGGAAAGGAATAGGAAAATAGTGTATTTTACGTGAGGTATTTATTCGAAAAATTCGGTTGAGAATCAAATTGGTATGATTAAAGTTATTTATGGTATCTATTCACAGATAAATTAAATCGGTGAGATTCTTGAAGCTCTTAGGGAGTTTTAAATCTTGCTTTCTTTTATTGCGGCGTGTATCTCTTAGGTTTTAAGAAGGTTTGTTGTCAAATGCTTGAAATTGAATTATATATTTAATGTATTGAATGATCAAAAATGTGAGGTTCGCCAACTTTGGCAATCCTGCTAAAGTCACTTAGCAACCCTTTTTTGTGGAAATACCCAAGAATGCAGGGGAAAAGGGTTGAGTGTGGAAAGAAATAAACCAAAGATAGTAGATGAGAGATGGACTGTATATCGGAGGAGGAATGTGAAGATGCGAATCCGAGGGGGAAAATACGAAACAATCTGGAACAGACGAACCAAGAGATAGGAAGTCTTAATCTGGAATGAAACGTACGAAGCGAGAGAAGAGTAGAATTCAGTCTAAGACTGGCGGAATTGAAAGATGATGAGATATTTTTGTTAAATTTCATATTTTTGTCTTATGTGTTTGCTGCGTCCCGTACCTAAATCTATACTACTGTTATAAATGAGAAAGTTTGGATAGATGGATGGATGATGGGGTTCAATCACGCCAGAACGACTGAAGGAAATTGGATGAAATTTAGACAGAGATAGATTATAGTCTACAGAAGAACATGGGCTAATTTTTATTCCGGTTAATTGAGTGGTTAATTTTTTTTTTGTAATTATAAACTAACTTTTCCGCCCAAAAATAAAAACATCTGAAAACATCTGCCTGAGCTTTTTGAATCGTTTGTTTTCAATTTTCTATTTCCGGTATTCTTTTAATATTATCTTACTATTCTAAAGGAATGTTTATTAAATTTTTTTCTTATGCTGTTCTTGTGTTAATATAATTCGTTATTTCCTATTCATTTCTCTTGATTTTTTCTTGCTGTACTTATTTCTTTTGCCTATTTTCATCATTTTCGATTAAATTTTTATTGCATTCCATATTACTGCATTTATTGATAATTTTTTTCTATTTTCCGTTAATTTGCCGCAACGGGCATCGAAACCTTGTGATTCAAAATGGCATTTCGCTAAAATTTGGTGGAAATTTTTTTTGGTGAAAATGACTATATATTAAAACTGTTTCAATGTGTGTTTTTGAAATTAAATTGTATTTGTGTTACCTATATGTTTTTTATACATGCTTAAAGTGGTATGTTTCCGTTAGCTAATAATTTAGAATTCTGCCAAATTTTCTCAAATTTCTTTGGCGATTGCTCGTTTGTGCCCGACAAACGGAAAAGTACCCTTATGATTTTAATAACATGACATTTTCCTCCCACGCTAATGATGTTAGACGTCACGGTTATTTCAAACGATTCCGTTTATTTTTGTAGTGTATGATAAATTTAAAATTAAACATTGTTAGTTAATAGATCTTTTGATTCCTTCAGAAGTGCTTTTGAATGAAAATAAAACAGATGAATTGAAACCAAAGATTTTCTAATCTGCATGGCATTACCCCAGCTGGCGCTTAAAATTCACGTCCTTGCGTTGCTCCAATTGACGTTGAAAATTTGTGCATGCATACGGTTTCGATAACATTTTAGACTGTCAGTTCTCACATATACACATCAAAATTTCCACGCGTACGAAGTCGCGGGTAAGAGCTGTTGTTAATAAAATTTTGGGACCGAAACTGGATGTGATCACTGTCTCTACCGCTCATATAAAAGAAATCCCACGCCTTCCAAACACAGTAATCGGAAAGTTCGGATGGAATCCTATTAGCCATTATAAGTCACCCTTGCTTTGATAGCAAGTTCCCTTATTAGAGTTCCATTATCCGTTATTAATATGGACTCACGTCCACGCCAATAGAACATTCTAAAGTGAAGCGAAATTAACGCACATATTTTATATAATCTCATTTCCATATCTGAGGTACCTATGGGGGTTGGATGAATCGTGAGGTTTAGTGGCTCAAGAGCCGGACCTGACCATACTGCTCCAGATATATGGTTAAAATATAAAATAACAACTTGTATTTATGTAAAAACATGTACAAGAAAAAACTGCTTAAAAATTGCATGGCAGTGTCTCTAAACAATATGAACAAGGAGTAAAAAATGGCAAATAAATAAATAAACAAATAAAGTATTAAATAAGGTAATAAAAACTAATTGATTTCAAAGATTTGAAAAGATTTTTGTGGAGACGTTCCCCTATAAGCACTTGCATAATCACTGTTGAAGCATGAAAAAAATCTTTAACGATTACGTTTAAAATCGAGTCATTCAATTAAAAAGTTAAAAATCGTTAAAGTCATATGACATTTCGAGCAGAACGGTTCTTGATCGCTGAATAAAAGATTTTTATGTGTAATACGTAAGTGGTCCCCTTCAATTGGGAAAATTCATTACAAACCAAAGTAATGGTTGTTTTTGAATCCGAATATAAAGGAACACGAGATAAGCCGAATCGAATTTTGAGATAATTCAATTTTCAAATAAGTCAAATTAGACAATGTTTGCATTAAAAAAAGAACTATAAATTAGATATTCATTTTTTTGATGCACGATTCTATTTCTGTTTATTTTATTTTAAAACAGTTCAATCCATTTCTATAAATGTCATTTATAAATAGCACCATCAAATTTTTTGAATTGTGTTGAGCATAAAATAAGATTATTATAAAACGATAGTTTTCCATGTTGTAACAAAAGGATAATTGAGAAAGATATAAACAGATGAATTCAAGGGGAATCCAATTTTGTATATGATTCTGCAAAAGAAGTTGTAAGAAGGAGGGTTTACGAAAAAAAGAGAAATTTTTCAATATACCTTTTCGATGTACTTTTTTTTCCAAGTAAATCAGTAAGAAATAAGAAATAAACGAAAATACAATCGACTCCAAAACGCAAGAATTCTATCCAAAAATATTTAGACTACCTGGCCAGTAAAATTTTCAACTTAATAATAGATTAAGTTGCTTTCATACATGTATGAATTTTAATAATCAGCATATTTCTCTCCATTAATTTTGTAAATTTTTCTTATAATTCGGTTTTAACGGCAACCAAATTGCGCCAAGGAAAAAATGTCATCAAATTATAAAAATAAACTCAATTACCTGAGAGAAAGAAATAATCAAGCAAAATAATCATTTCAAATGTAAAAAAATGAATCAAAAGAGAATATTCATTTCAGATTCGACAAGCAACACTCTCAAACTGGCGGTGAGTTTCGGTTTCGTTTAGTTTCTGAACTAGCAAAATTAGAGATGGCGCTGCTATCGTTTATCAAACTTCGAAGAGAGACCTCTGGATCTTTTTCTGTGTGTCAAGTACATCATTATTAATCATGAAAATTTTGAACATGCAAATCACATGATTTATATGTTGGTGACTGAAACCGCCAAATTGGCGAAAGTTTTTCTTAGCACTTTTTGTTCGTCTTCACAACCGACATAATTTTTCTTTTTCTCTTAAATGAAAACATTATTAATGGTGCAAGATTTTTTTCCAAATAGAGCTTAATCTGAAAAGACTAAATTTTCAATCCTAATTATACAGACTCCAATGACTTATTTGATTTTCTCTCATTTTCCAGATAATTAGTAGAAGAATGTTGATGGAAGCCTTCAGTAAAGCAAGCCGTGAAGAATAATTGATCTTCAAATTAACTCTTGTCTTTTCCCTGTCAGGTTCCTCGATTTAATTGAATTTTGTTAATCTTTAACGAGAAGTCCTGTCACCCTTTGTAATTACTTTGCTCTGATTTAATTGCAGTCCTTTTCTTTCTTTTTTTAGTTATTTAGTTCGGATTCTTTCGATTATTATTGAATAATTGACATCTTTTTAATTTGAGATGTTATTTATTTACATTAAATATAAGTTACTTCTTGAAATTAATTAGTTAGTTACTGGGTTGTAACTGGATTGCAGTTACTGCGTGTCAAAATTTAAGTCAGTGATTGTCGTCATTTACAAAAATGGCATAGACAGGTTTTGAAAGAAATATTAATGAAATACAAATAACAATATATAGTTTGTAATATAGTATTGATGAGAATTTTCTACGGCGATATATATATATATTCCATTTTTATCATTTACAAAGTTTTGGAGCTCGACCGATTTTGAGGTGAAATAACAGCTGTGATTTTATAGTTCTTCTTCAGCCTTTTAGAAACGCATCGGCTGTCAAAGAAGCATGCATAATAATAATTCAATGCTGGTAAAAGCAGGTAAATCTATATTTTGTCCGTAAATTTCGGAAACATTAAATCGTCTTAACCAAAACAACATGTTCCCACATGATAATAAAATATTTCCTTTTTTTAAAAAATATTTAAAACTTGTATTTTTTTACACTTTAATACTATTATTAAAAACTGTAAAATCTTATTTTAGTAAAAATCGATGTATAAGGATAATCAGTATTCATTTCTAACATTAGATGCAGAATTTTTAGCTGCAATTTTTTAAAAAGTTCTTCATCTAAACAACATGCATAACAGCAACATTAATTTATATAAAAAATTTTTGGCATTTGTTAACAGATAAGTTTATCGAGTCCTTACACATTGAGGACTCAATTTAATTAAATGGAAAAGTTGTCAACCCCAAATTCACTCACTACGGGCATTAAAAATCATTCAAAAAATTTATTTTATAATTTTAGTGATACATTTAAATTTACCTTTTTTTATAACGAATGATTATCGGAAATTCCATAACATGGATACACCTAATCAAGTTTGTTAACGTTTATCTATATTAATAAAAATGCAACTCGAAATGCGTTGCTAAGCGCAAAACTGGAGAACGGCTTGACCGATTCGGCTAATTTTTTAAAAATATTTTCGTTAAGACACGAGGATGGTTCTTATGGAGAGAAAAATTTAAAAAACTGCATGAAAAATAGTTAAAAAGACACTTTTCTTACTTTCCCACCAAAAATCTTCATTTCCTTCCCCCACACCAACTGAGTGAGATAGCAGGAAGTAATAAATTATGTTTTGTTTAGAAAGAAATGCGCGAAGTCATAAATAACGGGATGTTTAAAAGGAAAGAAAATAGTTGCTTTTATTATTAGTCGGTATGAATATTTAATCTATGCTTGCTCAAAATAAAGTCTGGGCAGGGAAGAAAAAAAAGTAATTACAAAGCGAAAAAAGGGTTTATAGAAAGAAAAGTAGTGAAGAAAAAAAGGATAGAAAAGAAAAGAAGGGTGTGTGTGCCACCATTATTTCGTCTGTGCGAGGCATTTTCCAAGCTGTTTTTAAGCTTTTGCATTTCGTGAACACCAATTGTGTCTTTATTTTTTAGTGTGTTTACATTTATGAAAATTTGAATCTCATTATTCTATAAAAACAGAATTTTAGACCTTTCCCTCCACCATTTAAGTAAAATATCGATTAAGGGACAATCATTGCTCGGATAGAAAGAGAAAGATGAGTAGTACAGTGAACAGACCATCTGAACAAAATAATAATAAATAATACTATAAATGAATAATATAATTATCAAAATTTGTTTGGTTTAAAATATTTTGGTGAAAAACCAGTTATGAGAAAAAGCTACATAAAATATTAGGGAGCATTAATACTGGCGAACCGACTGGCTGCCAAAGGCGGCTAGTTAAGAAATAAAACAAAACAAATAAAGAATGAAATAAAGTGATCTGATTAAATTTATTCCCACAGATGGCTCTAAAGTAAACAGAAAATGAAATATTAATGGAGGCAAAGATAATACAGCTTTATATCTGAAGACAGTGGGAGTGATTTACTCTAACTTTCTCTACACCCTTTAATAAACTCCCCTTGTCACAGAACGTCTTGAAGAGCATTGCAGTACAATAATTAAGAAATATTAAATTTTGATTTGAAGTTAGTGTTATAATTGAATTTAAAGAGTCATCCTTGAAAGTCTTTTGGTGATTAATCCCTAACTTGTGTTAATAAAATTTGAAAATATAATTTGTGCTTTAGACACACTTATCTTCATATTGAAAAAAAGATTTGATTCAAAACTTCACGTGTAGTCAAATAATTCTATACAAAATTTGATAAATTTCAGTAAATGCGTTTTTGAATTATCGCGTTTGCATTTCTGAAGGTACAGATCAACAGAAAATTAACCCCTTTTTAGGACTGATATCAAAGTTTGACTGATTTCATGGCTCAATCTTTAGGACTGATCTCAAAGTTTGACAGGCATTTTTACTATTTATGTTAAATCTCTATGCAGAATTTTAAAAATACAGCTCTCTTTGTTTGGTAGTTATCGTGTAAACTATTGAGACAGACGGACTTCCTATGAGCATATTTTATTCAAAATTAGATAGAATTCAGCAAAAGTCATGTAAGCACCGCATACCAAATGATTTTTTTTGTTACACATAGCCAGACTGACATGTATAACAACGAGAATCAGCAGGGTTTCAAAGAGTTTCATTTTCCTTCCTCAGGTCAGAATCAAAAGAGAGTATTTCGAAGTAATGCTACAGAGGGCACTCTAGTCGCAAATGAAAATTCAGAGAAATTTTTACTGATACCATGTGAAGTCTAATTCTATACCATAAATTCAATTACTTCAGAAAATAATTTTACCTGATAACAGCAGATGTATTGATATAGCCCTGGAGAAATTTCACAGCATTTATGATTACATTTAGAATCTCTTATTCATGGTAACAAAATATTCAGAGAAATCCTTCATTTAACAAAGAAACTGAAGAAATCAGTATAAAAATATGAATTACCACTTTAAAAATAAACCTTTAAAAAAGGACACGTGCTTTATTTCTCTCACTGATTGTTTTGGAAATTAAACCCTCAGAAGTCGTAGAATTCATAAAGAAAATTAAAGTAAAAAAAGCCCCAGGCACTGACGGTATAACAAATAAAATGCTTAAAAAACTCCCGACTAAAATCATTATAAAAATTTCCAGCCTGATTAGCAAAATTTTTGAACTCAGATACTACCAAACTGCTAGAAAATTGCACGAATTATACCTATTCTGAAACCCGGAAAGGACCCCACCCTCCCCATAAGCTATAGACAGATTTCACTACTACCTACTCTAAGCAAATTATGCGAAAAGATAATACTAACTAGGTATCTAGAACACAGCAGAGAAACCGGTGTCTCTATACCACAACAATTTGGATTCCACGAAAAACTCTCCACAACCCACCAGCTACTCAGGATGATTGAATACATCCACGAGGGAAGGAAAAATAGAAAAACCACTGCGGCCATTTTCCTAGATATAGCAAAAGCTTTTGACAAGGTCTGGATCCCCAGACTCATCCACAAAATGATCGCCTACAACTTCCCCCAAACCCTTATAGAATTTATAAATTCATATCTAACTGACCGATATTTTACAGTGTCAATTAAACAAACCGACTTCACAAAAACAAAATTAAGAGCAGGAGTTTCTCATGGCGGTATTCTTGCCCCTGTGATTTTCCTACTATACTTGAATGACATCCCCCAACAAAATAATATCATGATAAGTCTATACGCTGACGATACTGTTATACTTGCGCAAGGACAAACCCCAGCCAAAGCAATAACCATGTTCCTAAACTACCTAACAAACCTAGAAAGGTGGTTGAGCAGATGGAAAATACAGTTAAATGTGGAAAAAACAGAAGCAATACTATTCTTCAAAAAAAAATAATAATAACTGGCCCAAAATCAAAATATACAACACAGAAGTTGAATGGCAAAATGAAGTGAAATACCTTGGCATCACAATGGATAGGAACCTAAACTACAGAGCGCGCATAAGCAAAACGCGAGAAAAATTCAATAAGGCTTTTAGGGCACAATACCCTCTAATTTGCAGGAACTCTGGACTTTCTCTCGAAGGCAAAGTGCTAATATACCTGGCATACTTAAGACCAATCTTGACATATGCGTGTCCAATCTGGTCGGCAACAGCTAGTTAAAACCTACAAAAAATAGTAGCCCTTGAAAATAAAACCCTCAGAAAGACTGCTTCATCTAGATGGCTCCACCGTAATAGAAAAATAATAAAAGCCCTGAACATTCCCCCAACAAAAGAATTTATGAATAAACTAGGGAAAAACTTTTATGGTAGCATCATCAATATAGACAACCCCACATTCACAATTCTGCCGTGATATGATATTAAAGATAAAGCAAATAAGCGGAGACCCAGGTGCTCACTTAACCTCTAGGCATTCCGCCCACTTCTAAAGTTTATTTTTTTATTTATTTCTTTTTGATAAAAAAAAGAATTTACTTTTTATTTACTTATTGTTATATATAGATATTTAATTATTATCAATCAGTTTACTCTTGAAAATTAAATTACCACACAATGCTAAACTAATGATGCACTCTATAACTCAATAGGAAAATTTCCAAAAGTATCAACGCCCAAATTTTCTAGACTTACAGATGGTGGGGCCTGCGGCCCCAATGAGCTGTAACACACCGTACAATTAAAACTGATTGTTTTTTTAAAAAAATATCATTTCAGAAACGTAGTTATTGAGTAATTAATGAAGAGAGAGCAAATTTTTTTCTCCTTCTAATAAACCTTAAGCAATGTACGTAGGAACAAATGGAAATAGTAAATGCAGTGATTAATTCAAATGTTTTCTTCTGATTTTGTTCCTGTCTGGACATTAAAATTCTGAACTATTTGGAATCATGCTTAAATTAGTGAATGAAGTTCCAAAATTTCTTTTAACATTGCGATAGAAAGGTTCTTTGTTCTCACATTAGAGAAATCAGAATTTTTATTTTTCAAACAATTAATAATAAACATGAATGTTTTTCTGTGAGTGAAAATTAGTTCCTTGCATGCCTCATCTTTTCACCAGCAACTACAAAACCTGACACATATATAATTTGGAGAAATAGAATAGAACATTTTAATTAAATAAAAACGAAGCGAAATTTACAACTGACTTTCATAAATTACATTTAGGCAGAAACAATTTTTCAAAAGGTATCAAAATAAAAAAAAATGTTTTAATAATATCAATTCAATAGTCTAGTAAATATTTTCTGAAATGTGGCATTTTTTAAAAAAATTTCTGTCTTCCAACAATGGATTACTGTATTGTATGTAATTTTCAATAGTTTGTAAATGATACTGAAGCAAGTGAATATATTAAACTTTTCTAACAAGTTTTCATTTTTTTAAAAAAAGGAGTATGTTTTAAATTACCACTAAAATTGCATAATAAACTTTTTCAATAATTTTGATTACATAGTAAGAATTGTGTAAATGTATGTTTTTGTGTTACTTTATATAAAGTTCCTTAGTTTACTAGGATTCTATGTTATTAAATATAATATCTCGTTAACATAGGCTACCTTATAAGCGTAAATTTTATATAGCGTGTTGTATAAAGTCTGCAGAGCTTAAAAAAGTTTTAGCTGGGAAATCGAGTTTTAATTTCCCTTATTGTGTCGAATTTTTAAATGGCTTCTAATGAAAGTTTTCACAGTTTAAAATAATGAAGAACTAAACAAATTTTAAATATTGAAAACAGAAATGAAATATTCTATTTAAAAATTAATTTTTCCGAAATTAGATTTTAAAAATTTAATTCTAAATATAAATTAATTTAATTGAAATATGTAAGATTTTAAGACTTGTAGACGATGGAGCTCATAAGGATTGCGGAATTAGAACAGGTTTAAATTCTGTCTTCAAAAACTTCGAATCATATGTTTTATTTAGAGACTTCCATATTATTTAACTTGTTCAGTGTGGATACCATATATATATATATATATATATATATTTGCGAAAGGGAAGGAAGGCTTTTTATTGGCATTTTAATTATATGAAAAGTAAGCGAAATTTATAAATCTTGATCATTAATTATTAAATTAAATTTGAGAAGAAATAATTTGCAAAATCTTTTTAAAAAAGATTTTTTTAATAATATCAATTCGATAGTCTACTAAATTTTTTCTGAAATTTGGCATTTTTGAAAAATTATTTTTGTCTTCTTTCCAACCATAGATTACTTGGATGTACTGAATTTCAAAATCGTTTTCAATTTTTCAAAAAATAAATACTCAACTGATAATCTATCATTGTTTAAAACTAAAGAAAAAGGATTAAATTTAATATCGGGTATAACGCATTACGAAAAAAATGAAATCATAATAAAACTTAGATGATGATGGATGAATTGGACACTTTCTTTTTTAATAATACGGTCATGTCATCTGATAGGATGCAATTTCAAAAATTTATTTACAAAATAAACAGAACACAAATATGACAATTAAAATAGCGCATTTTTTATGCTTAACAGTTTGGACGAATCATTGACATGGAATTATATTTGAACGATTTATTTGAATTAAAATATTATATATAAAATGTTGACGCGCAAAGCAGAAACATAAATCTTATCAATTAATGTCGGATATGAACCGTCAGATGTAATCAATGTGTTTTACAAATATTCTACATTTTTACATTTCTACATTTTTAAAAGTGCACTTGATTCAACAAGTAACCAATTTATGATAATCCAAAATACTACTGAAATTTCTTAGAAAAAGGCTGATGTCATTGGAATTTACCGAATATAATACAATTCTATTCTGCGATATAATGAGATAAATCTTTACATATTGCGAGGTATATAAATATTTACGTATAAAAAACAAAAGCTGAAGGATAGACACAAATTGTGAAAACAAATATTTGCATTGATGTTCCGGACTAGAATTTCGAAAAAAAAATTATAAGTGTTTTAGAAACATTCCTAAAAAATTATTTTTTTTGAAGCAAACATATTTAGATTAAAGGGAAGGTCTGATGTGTCAAAGGAATGCTCTAAATACAATACAGTTTCTTTTCTAAAATATCATTATATAACTTTCTGCTATTACATGGTATAAAAATCGTTACGCACAAAAAATAGCTGAAAAATTTAAACAAATCGTGAAAACAATTCTTTCAATTTTTCGAACAATTGTATATGATGTGATGCTCGGGAAAAGAGTTTTTTTAAAAAATATTAATATTTTACAAAATGTTTTAGAAACATTTATACTTTATTTTTTTCGAAGTAAAAATTTTGTGAATAAAGAAGGAATTTTTTTTGTTGCTTAAAATAGGAAATATGCATTGATTGAAATAAAATCAAAACAAACAAGGTTTTCTAATTCATAGAAGGTAGAAAACCTTGAAGTATTATTTAATTCCTAGAAGATGAAACAGATAAAAATTTCACAATTTGCGAAATTATTAAACTTGGCTTTTAACCAAATCTTCCAATCACATGGTTTAGAATTAAAATTTAATTGAAATTATTATTCATTCGGCTTATTTAAAAATGGAGTTGTAAAATACATTTTTAAATAAAATTAAATATAATGCAAAAAAATGAAATTTTCGATCGCGAATTTCATCATGTGAGAATATTATTACTTTTTAACCATTGTATGCCTTAATTAATTTGCCAGGTTAAACCGGTTTGAAACAATCATAATATATATATATATAACAATAAATTTTTGTGAAACTTTAATTTTCAGTTTTTCTAAATGGCAAAGTTTTGGAGCTCGACCGGTTTTGAGATGAAATAACAGCTATAATGTCTTAGTTTAAAAATATCTGAGCTTTCAAAGAAGGATAATTAATAACAATGCAATACCTGTAAAAGCAGATAAAAATTCTTCAACCTATAATTTCCTTTGGTCCATTATCTATAATTTTAGCCTGTAAATTTCAGAGACATCAAAACCTCCTAACTCAAACAACGTCATGTTCTCACACAATTATAAAATGTTTCCTCTTCGTTTAAAACTTGTATTTTGTTTATATCTTAAAAACTATTATTTAAAACTGTGAAAGCTTACAATAAAATTGTTGCAGCTCTTTCAAAATCTCTTGTTCTAAAGAACATACTAAGCAACAACGTTAATTAACACGCACAAATTTACCATCTACCGATGGATATTCCAATGCTTATACAACTAACGCATTTAGTCCTTGATAATGGATGACTCAATTTTAGAATTAATAATTTCTCAAATATGACTCAAGATACTCAAATGATGATAAAATATATTCAGTGGCAGTGGTAAATTGAAATGTATTCTTTTTATAATGAATAATAGTCGAAAAATTCTACAAATTTGTTACACTTAACAGAGAATTTCTTAAATTCGTTCACTTCTATTCAACAATCAAACAAAATACACAAAGATTGAAGAAAAGTGACAGGATTACGTTTCTTACTCCAGATTGAAATAAAGTAAACAGCGATGAATTTTCTGCTTATACTAATAAAAGAATCAAAGATAATGAAGCTTTATTACTGAAGTCAGTGAGAATGTTCTCCTCAAACTTTCTCTATATCCTTTCATAAATTTCTCTTGCCAGAGATCGCCATGAATAATACTGGAATAGAATAATTAGTAAATATTGGCTTTTGATTTGAATTCAGAGTTTTAACTGAACCTCATGAGTCAACCTTGGCCAGTCATTTGGCAATCAATCCCCGACTTTTGTTAAAAATATCCGAAATTCAGATTTGTTCTTTAAACACACTTATCTTTGCATGATGGCATATGAGTTTAGTGTAATAAAATATTAAATAAAATTATATTGCCAACTCGGAGATGAAAAGAAAAACTGCAAAGATTAACGATATTTTATATCACCCCGAGGAAGAGCATGGTTTCAAATAGTTTCATTTACTTTACTCAGCCCAGAATTAAAAGAGAATATTTCGAAGTATCGCTAATGGGGTCACTCTAGTCGCACAAGAAAATTCAGAGGTGAAGCCTAACTATTTACGAGAAATTCAATTACCTGGAAAAATAACTTTTCCGATAACAAGACATGTATTGATGCTGTCTTGGAGAAATTTTACAGCATTTATTATTCTATTTAGATTCTCTTAGATCTTCTTGGTATTAAAATATTCAGAGAAATCCTTGCTATAACGCGGTTAAAGTATATACTTTTATAGAAATCTCTATAAAAATATAAATTACCACTATAAAAAAAATAAGCTTTAAAAAAGGACGTGTTTCATTTACCGATATATGCATTTCAGAAATATATACGATTTCGGAAACGTAATTACTGAATAATTAACAAAAATGCCAAACTTTATCTCTATTAAATAAATCTGATGCTATGTACTTTAAACAAATGAAAATATTAAATGCAGTAATTGGCACAAATGTTTTGTTCTGATTTTGTTTCTGTCTGGACATTTAATTTCTGAACTGTTTGCCGGTAAGAGTGTTTAAATTATTGTTTGAAGTTCCGAAATGTTTTTTCACAATGCAAAACAAAAGTTCTTTGTTACCACATTAGAGAAACCAGATTTTTTATATTCCATCAAATAATAATGAGCGTGAATGCTTTTCTCTGGGTGAGAATTAGCTCCCTGTATGCCTGATCCTTTAAAATATAACCACTAAACGGACCACATATATATTATGGTGAAGGGGAATGACGAAATCGAAGATTTTGAACTAGCACTTTAAATTTAAAAAAAAAGCAAAGCGAAATTTACACCACCATAAATTAATGAATTACTTTTCAGCCGAAACAATTTTCAAATGGGCTAAAAAAAATTTTTAAAGTTTTTTTAGTAATAACAATTTAATAGTCTAATAAATATTTTCCGAAATTTAGCAGTTTTTGAAAATAAGTTTTGTCTGTCTTCCAATCATAGATTACTATATTATGTGTAACTTTCGATGGTTTGTATATGATACTGAAGCAAGCGAATATATATTAAATTATTTTAACAAATATTAATTTTTTTAAAAAAATTGATTTAAATTTACCACTCAAATTGTTTAAAAAGATTTTTATATAATTTTGATCATATGATCAATAATTTCAATTCCTTTTCATTATTTAGGGTCTATTAAGAGTCCTTTTGCTTAAAAGGACTCAATGTTTTCAACATGAATGTCATAAAATTATATTTTTTCAATAGGTAATTATCTCTGGGTTAACTAATGCTGTAGGCCTTTACAACTAGTATCTCTTAACAACATTTCAGCTTGGAAAAAGATTTCTAATTTTAAAGGCCACTATTAATTTCTCCTATTGTGTCAAATTTAAAAAATCTTTTCTAATGGAAGTTTTCACACTTTTAAATAATGTAGAGCTGAAAAAATTTTAAATGCTGTGAACAGAAATAAAATATTTCATTTCAAAATAAAATTTAAAAAACTTAATTGTGAGAATAAATTAATTTAAATAAAATTGAAATATACAAGGTTTTCTTATTTCTAGACAATGGAACTGATAAGTGTTGCAGAATTAGTGCAGGTTTAAATGTTGTCTTTTTTTCAAGAACCTCGAATCACAAGATTTATTTAGAGACTTTCATATTGAATTAACTTCTTCATTTCGGATACCGAAAAATGCCATATATATATATATATATATATTCTGGAGAAAGGGAAGAAAGATTTATAATCAGCATTTTAATTGAATAAAAACGAAGGGAAATATATAGCTCTAGATCATAAATTCTTCATTTACAAT
>JAOUZG010048984.1:194362-218511 GCA_026289955.1 Argiope argentata | reverse complement strand
AAGCTGACTTGGAAAAATTTTACAGCATTTATTATTTTATTTAGATTTTTTTATTTATGGTATTAAAATATTCAGAGAAACACTTCATTTAACAAAATTAATGAATATATTTTTAGAGAGATTACTATAAATATATGAATTACCACTATAAAAAATAACGATCTACAAAAACAGATATTGTTCATTTTACGAACACTGTATTTTTTTTAAAAAAAATGTGCGTTTTTCAGAAACTTAGCTATTGAGCGATTATATGAGAGAGCAAAGCTTTTTCCCTCTTAGAATAAATATGTACGGATATAAAACAAATGTGAATGTTAAATGCCGCGAATTTCCCAAATGTTTTGTCCTGATTTCGTTTCTGCTCTGGTATTTAATTTCTGAAATTTTTACGGACAAGATTGTTTAAATTATTGTATGAAGTTCCAAAATGTCTTTTAACTTTACGAAAGAAAAGTTCTTTGTTATCACATTAGAGATGTCAGAGTTTTTATTTTTCGAATAAATAATTATAAACGTGAATGCTTTTCTCTGTGTGAGAATACGCTCTCTGCATGCCAAATCTTTTCACCTAGAACTACTAAACCTGCCACATATATATTTTGGAGAAATGGAATGAAGATTTTCAACTGCCCTTTTAATGAAACCAAAAATTAGCGAAATTTACAAATCACCATCATAAATTCATAAATTCCTTTTAAGCAAAAACAATTTTTCAAAAAAAATTTTTTTAATCTTTTTTAATAACAATTTAATAGTCTAGTAAATATTTTCTGAAATGTGGCATTAAAAAAATTTTTTTTTATCTATCTTCCAATAATAGATCACTATTTTTGTATGTAACTTTCGATGGTTTGTATATGATACTAAAACAATGGAACATATTAAACTCTTCTAACAAGTATTCATTTCCTTAAAGTAGATTTAAATTTTACCACTAAAATTGTAAAAAAAGATTTAAAATAATTGTGTTGATTAATCTTCTTCGCTAAAATGATCATAACAAAATAAGCTTTGTTTTAGAGTCCTTTTACAGAAAAGGGCTTAAAGTTTTTAAAAAGAGCTCACGTTGATTACTTGTTTTCTGTCGATAATTAAGTATGTGTTGGTTAATACTGCAGATTGTCTTAGAACTGCTGCGTTTTTTTTAAAAATCCCAGATTTGGAAGCCAGGTCTAATTTTAACGAAGAGTATTAATTTTCCTTATTGTGTCGAATTTATAAATGGATTTTTTGGAACTTTTCACTGCTTTAAATATTAAAATCTAAACAAGTTTTAACTATTTTAAACTGGAATGAAATATTTTATGTAAAAATTATTTTTTTAATATTAAATTTTAAAAACTTAATTGTAAATATAAATTAAATTAAGTAAAATTGAAATAAGCAAGACTTTCCAATTTCTAGACGATGAAACTGATAATTATTGCAGAATTAAATGTCTTTTTTCAAAAACTTCTAATCTTATGACTTATTAAGGCATTCATATTATATTGTTACGTTTTTAGCGTAGCGGGTTCGGATTGAATGGACTTTACTTGAGGACATCACAAACAAATTTATTTACAGCTATTTACAGGATAATTGATAAAGTCAGTTGATTTCAGATAATTACAATCCAGCAGTCAACAGTCACTTACAGCGTAAATGCAAGTCTTACGCACGATAAAAACAGACTGCAAAACAGCTATCGTATAGCACAGCAACAGTAATTCACAGCGAGCTCAATAACACAGCGTTAACATCAAACGCAAACACAGCTCACTAATAACAAATCCTCTAGATCAGCGAGACGCTTTTTATTTCAGAGCAAACTCTCAACTAACTCACTCACTTATGAGTCCATTTATAGAGGCACCTAGCCCCGCCAGGGGCTTATCCTCTGACTTGGTAGTAGTTGATGTCAGCGCTGCTGGTGTCGAACTGCCATGGACTGGAAGGAGACCTGGAGATCCCGTGTGGGGTGAGAGAGGAGAGAAGGTGAGAGGAAGGGATGCTATTGGCTGGCGAGAAATCCTAAATATAGCTGTGCGAGAAATTTTGCTCAATAGTTTAGGGATTGACTGGCTTGCAAATAGAGTTGAATAGTATTAAAAACTTAGCAGTGGGGTCATCATTATTTTTCATATCTTTTGCAGCTTTTATTAGATTGGGGAATAATTGGAACAGCTTTTTAATCTCATTAAACGCCTCTATCATTTCTTTTAATTCCTCGGAAGAGGGGATGCTATCTTGTGACTTGTCATTCTGGGGAACGAAATTTTGTTGGGGGAGGTTTGTTCTAAGGGAATTAGCGTAAGAAAAGTTAGGTTTCCTCATGTTTGAATTAAAGTAGTTTGTTCTATTTTGCGCGGGGGGGGTGTTTAATTTGGGGAACTTGGGGCAACCTCGATACGCTGCTGTGTGCCCTAGTTGCTCGCAGTTTATGCATTTGGGTTCTAATATTTTTTCGCTGATGTTACAATTTCTAGTCTGATGAGAATTTCCGCACTTAAGACAACGTGGTTGCATTAAAATATTCAGAGAAACCCTTGCTATAACGAAGCATATATTTTTATAGAAATCACTAGAAAAAATATGAATTACCACTACAAAATATAAAGCTTTGACTAACAACTAGGGTTTAGAAAGTAATGTCGTTTTAGAAAAATAACTATTGATTAATTAACAAGAAGTGAGTGAAACTTTTTTTCTCTGTTAAATAAATATGTTGCTATGTACCTTAAACAAATGAAAATACATTCAGTAATTGACGCAAATGTTTTGTTCTGATTTCGTTTTTGTCTAGACATTTAATTTCTGTGCTGTTTGCCGATAAGAGTGTGTAAATGATTGTAAGAAGTTCCAAAATGTTTGTTAACAATACGAAATAAAAGTTCTTTGTTACCACGTTAGAGAAATCAGAATATTTATCGTCTATGAAATAATAATGAACTTGATTTCTTTTCACTGTGTGAGACTTATCTCCCTGCATGCCTGATCATTTAAAATATAACAACTAAACGGGCCACATATATATTAAGGAGAAGGGGAATGATGAATTCGAAGATAATGAAATAGCACTTTAATTAAATCAAAGCAAAGCGAAATTTACAACTCTCTACCATAAATTCATAAATTACTTTTGAGCAGAAACGATTTTCAAAAGGTTTCAAATTAAAAAAAATGTTTTAGTCATAAGATTTCGATGTCTTGTAAATATGTTCTGAAGTTTTCTATTTTTATGAAAATAAGTTTTGAATGTCTAGATTACTATATTTTGTGTAACTTTCGATGGGTTGTATATGATACTTAAGAAAGGGAATATATTAAAAGGTTCCAACATATATTGATTTAAAAAAAAGTTGATTTAAATTTATCACTAAAATTGTACTAGAAGCTTTTTTAATAATTTTGACTAACTTTGTGATTCATTATTTATTTTGTTGCAAATTAAGTTTTTAATGATTCCTTGAAATATAGAGGCCTCTGTGTGTTTAACAAGAAGTTGTGAAAAATGATATATTTTAATAGGTAATTTTTTTATGTTCTGGTTACTATTGCTGAGCAAGAGCTTTTTAAAAGCGAACCATTTTAGAAGATGAATATTAATTTTTTTTATTGTTTCGAATTTATAAATATTATTTAATGGAAGTTTTAAAATAATAAAGTGGGAAGTATAAATGAAATATTTTATTTAAAAATTAATTTTTTCCCAATAAATTAAAAAAATTAATTGTAAATATAAATTGATTTAAATAAAATCGAAATATGATAAGATTATAGACGATGAAACTGGTAAACATTGCAGAATTAGTGCAAGTTTAAAAGTGTCTTTTTTCAAAAACATCGAATCATATGTTTTATTTAGAGACTTTGATATTTTATTAACTTCCTATTCCTATATCGAAAAATTCTATATATATGTCTTGCCATATGTGTATATTTTGAGGAAAGCGAATGAATATTTTTAATATTTCTGTTTTGTCCAAATTATAATAAACAGGTTAGTTAAATTAATTCATAACCACACATGAAACTTGACATCGATTTCATTTTGTTTATTCACAACGTTGCCATTCACATAAAACATAAATCTTCTTTTCTATTACAAAAATCCTTTCAATACAAGTTGAGTTGTTTCATTTAATATTACAAATATTTTACAACTTTTAAATTATTTTATCTTAAATATATTTATTTTGAAATTACTTATAATTACTTGAAATGCTTATACTATGAACATTTATCAAAGTCACGACACTCCCACCTTTTGATTTTAAATAGATATAACAAAATCAAAACATTATTTCATATTAAATATAAATTAAGAATTAGAAGATATACATTAATCATCATATCGTTTAGGTTTTATAATATTTCTACCACATTTAGTTTTAACTATTTTGATAAGGTTTTGCTCATTGGTCTTTTCTAAATTTGTATTATCCTTTCGATTATTGCATTTCTTAAATTTTGAGTGATTGTATTTTACATTTTTAAATAATTCACTATTATACAAATTACTATCATTATTCAGTTCTAGAGAATATAGCCGTTTTACAGGACGTATCAATTCTCCCATACAAGTTTTCACTTTTACAACTCTAACAGAATTGTCCTTTCCAGGGAACACTTCTATTACCAATCCCATAGGCCAGTCAAGTCTCTTCTTGTGGTCGCAACCAACCAGAACTACATCTCCCACCTTCACTTGTTTCGAACCAACTTTGTTTATCTGGTGATGAATGAGAAGACTCAAGTATTCATCTCTAAATCTTTTCCTTAGATCGTTTCTCAATCTTTGCTGATACTTGAGCCTCTTCGTGAGATTAATCTCATCGATGTTATCCAGTACTCCCACCGGTACTCCCACCGTTTGAATATCTTGAATAAACATGGAAGGTGAGAGAGGTGCTAAGTCGTCCGGATCTTCTAATAAATAATTGAGAGGTCTTGAGTTGATGACTGGTTCAGCATCACAAAGAATTGTATTTAACTCTTCAAAATTTACGGACGCTCTTCCCAGAATTCTTCGTAAGATTTTCTTAACCATTTGGACCAGGCGTTCCCAAAAACCTCCCCACCAAGAAGCTGTGGGGGATTGAAACTCCACTGAATTCTTAAAATTGAGGTCTCTTGAGTAATTTTCTTCCAGTCAAGGGAAGCTATTAAATTATCAGCTCCAATAAAATTAGTCCAATTATCACTATAAATTTTTCTCGGCCGACCTCGTCTTGCAATAAATCTTCTAAACCCTAACAAAAATCCATCAGTTGAGAGACTTTGTATCAGCTCTAAATGTATTGCACGGTAAACTGCGCATGTCAACAGTAATATCCATGCTTTATTTCCATTCTTTAAATAAAGTGGACCTGCCAAATCCACACCGGTCACTTCAAACACTAGTGCATCTCTAACTCTGTCCTCAGGTAATGGAGCAGGTACAGTGTTAATTTCCTTTGCAGAAAATATCTTGCAGCGAATACATTGGTTTATTACTCTTTGAACTGTTTTTCTGCCCCGTAAGATCCAAAAATGTTGTCAGATTTGATAGAACAACCTGTGTTCCACTGTGGCAGGAATTTATATGGTTTTCAAAGATCAATCGTTCTACAAGGAGATGATTGGATGGAAGAACAATAGGACATCTGAAATTTTCATCGTCTTTTCTTCTCACTATTTTCGTCTTCAATCTCACTAACCCTTTGTTGTCAATAAAAACGTTGAGACTTTTCAATTTATTTTGTGTTACTGTGTCGTCAAAACTTTCCTGTTGCACCAGTCTTAAAAGTTTCTTCTCCGCTATTTGAATTTCATCTACAGATAACTCTCCTTGCCTACTTTTGTGATATCTACTATTGTGGCCAAATCGAAGAACCCATGCTACTAATCTTATTATTTTTGAATAGTTTGAAAATCGTTTTAAATACCAAACTATTTCACCAGTAGAAATATTGACTGATGTAACTCCCTTCTTTTTCTCCTTTAAGACATCTTCGTTAATTTGCACTTCAGAATTGGGCCAATTCTTTTCAGGAAGTCTAAGCCACTGCGGCCCCTCCCACCATCTTGAATCCAAAAGTGTCTTCAAAGTGCAACCTCTCGAAGGAAGATCTGCGGGGTTACATTGTCCAGGAACATGTCTCCACATTTCTGATGTAGACAGTTTATTTATTTCTTTTATTCTATTGTTGACAAAAGTTCCCCAATTTTCTTTTTTCTTGATCCAATAGAGAACCGTCGTTGAATCGGTACAAAAGAACATTGGCGCATCTTCTAAAGTCATTGCCTCTTTCATTGAAAAAGCTAGACGGGCACCGATGCAGCACGCTAACAATTCTAATCGAGGAATGGTAGTTTTTCGTAATGGAGCAACTCTTGATTTAGCCTTCAGAAGCTGTATACTCACACCATTTTTACCTTCTGTTCTGAGATAAATTGCACATGCATAGCTTGAGGCGCTGGCGTCACAAAAGGTATGTATAGAGCAACATTCTCTAAAATCTAAGGGGATTACACATCGTGGAATTTTTATGTCGCTCAGATGAGACAAGTCCTTCAACCACTGTCTAAATTTCTTCTCTGCCTGCACGGGTAGCCGCTCATCCCAACTCAACTTTTTCCTCCATGTTTCTTGCAATAATAATTTTGGAACAATAGTTACTGGGCAAGTGAATCCAATGGGATCAAAAACCTTTTGGATGCAAGATAACACATTCCTTCTAGATACTGGCTCACAGGAAACATCTATATGACTAGTGTCGCAAAAGAGTAGATCTTCTTTACGTTCCCATAAAAGTCCTAAAACATGAGATGGTACTGAATCAGCAAGATTTGAAGTGATTTCCCATCCTCTAAGTTCGAAACTTCCTAGTTTCATCAGTTCTGTAGCTCCACTTACGAACTCAGAAAGCTCCTCTTCTGTATCAACAGATGTTACACAATTATCCACATTGAAAGATTTTTTCAACATTTCGGCAATAATACTATATTCTTGAGGACAATTTTCTAAATGGTTGTTGATCACAGCTCCGAGTAGGAATGGGCTGCAACTCAGTCCAAAAACAAGTCTTCTGTGACGATAAATTTTCATTTTTCTTTCATCATAATTTTTCCACCAGAAAAACCTTAAGAAATCTCTGTCTTCTGGATGAATGTATATCTGTAAGAATGCCTTCTTTATGCCAGAAATTACTCCAATTCTCTTTTCTCTAAATCTCATCAATATTGAAGGAATAGTGTCTAATACATTCAATCCCTTTTCTAGGCAGTCATTGAGAGAAAATTTCCCCTTTTCTTTACATGCAGCATCAAACACTGGTCTGAGTGGTGTGGTCGAGCATTCTTTAAATACTCCACGATGAGGAAGATAATGACAGCTTCCTTCACATTCTAAAACCTCTTCAATGATCTTCTCATCTTCCCAATTTTTGAAAACTGAATTGTAATCTGAATATCTTCCTGATGAAATCAATTTTGATGTTGTTGTTACTAATCTTTTTTCTGCAATGTATTTATTATCGGGAAAAGTAGAACTGTCAGTCCATGGCAATCGCACCATATAACTGCCATCAATATCAGTGGATAAAGTATCATTGAAAAATTTCACCACCTCTTCCTCTCTGTGAGTTTTTTCAGGGGGCTCTTTGATCCCTAAAAGCTCCAAATCCCAGAAGTGTTCTATTTTCTCACTATGTGTAAGCATTGTGATACTTTCAGCAGCACTTGACTGCACTGTGCTTTTGCTGTTATTTGATGTCCTACTCATTATAACCCAACCTAAGTAAGTTTCATACGCAATTAATCCACATTCAAGTTTGTGTATAACTCCGGTGAAAAGTTGTCCACAAAAGTCTGCTCCAATTAACAGTTCTATTTCCGGAGAATCTTCTCCATAATCAGCTATCCATATTTTCTTTTCTTTCAATTCTTTATTCCACAATCCTCTTTTGAGTCTCGGAATTTTTCCACAAATAGATATCTGTTCCAAAACCTGTATATCCAGAGAATATTTACCATTGGGAGACCAGTTTAATTTTATACAGTCCGTGATCTTTTACTTGTGTTTTAAAACCTCCAAATAACGAATGGGCTAAACTTTTCTTACTTACAGGTTCAAGTCCTAGTTCTTCAGCAGTTCTTTTTAACATGTGCGAATTCTGAGAACCACTGTCAATTAATGCCCAAACACACTAATGTTTTCCGTTGGCTTCAATATTTACAAATATAGTCTGCAGTATAACAGCTTCAGAACATTCTTCAGCAATCAATGCATTGCTCGAGTCTATCGTCTCATTTGTTGAAATTTCTTTTTTATTTACAGGTAATTCAAAACACATGATTGTATGATGCCGTTTAGAACAAATTATACACTTGATTTTCGATTTACAGTCCCTTGCTTTGTGACTACCCTTGAAACAAACATAACAAACCTTCTTACTACTTAAAGCTTCCTTTTTCTTGTCTAAAGACCAATTTTGTGCTATGAAACAATCTTTGCTTTCGTGGTATTTTTCACAAAACACACAATGAAAGTGTCTTTTTGTCACATCACCAGAAAATAAATTGCTTGCAGTGGGAACTGGTTCATCCGAATTTTGTTTTTTCTTATTCTTATTACCACTATTAAATTCAAATCTCATTCCATTTCTGGCAAGCTGTAAACGCACTTCGCATTCCAGACACATCATTTTCACATCAGTTCTCGACTAGCTTCCGTCATGAGCGGTAGCGATTCTGAGGAGGAAAGTGCTAAGCGCTTACGCGCAAATGATTCTGACATGGAATCGGAACCGACTGTTTTATGTCACTGCAATGAAAGAAACTACATCGAGCAAAAGCTCGAATTCTTAAAGATGCAAGAAGAGGGTCTCATAAATGCTATTGAGCTCGCTCGAAAAAATGGATGGGAAGGCTCCCAAGAATACAACGCAAAGACGTGAAGAACTCCTTGTTCAAGTTGGAGCACTAGCCGGTGAGTTAGATCTTCTCCCTAAATGTTGTGGCTTATTAAATAGTAATAAGATGGAAACCCCAGTAAAAAATTTCCAATCGCCCAAACGCAAAAATGCTAAAAATAAAAATTTCACCATGCAAACATTAGAAATTTCTAATAAGTATGCACCCCTAGAAAATAAAAACGAGGATGACAACCAAACTAATCAAATAGTCCCCCCAAAAAGACTTCCCCCCATAATGTTGAAATACTGTACGGAGTACGCCGAAATATTAACCGACATAAGAAAAGTCTGTGGACCCACGGATAATAAACTTGCAAGTGGGTATGTAAAAATCTTCGCCACTAACGCTGAGCAGCATAGCAAAATTTCTCAATACTGCAAATCACAAGGGTATGACTATTATATAATTAAACCCAGAGATGAAAGACCGATTAAAGCTGTTATCAAAGGGCTGCCCCATGAACACTCCACTGATGACTTAAAAAACTACCTCATCCAATATTACGGATTCCCCATAACTAAAGTCACCCAACTTACCCAGCTCAGAACTAAACGACCCTTACCCTTTTTTCTCATCGAACTTAAAAACACCAAAGAAGCAATAAAAATATTTTCCATCGATCATATCAACTACCTCAAGGTAACAGTTGAGCAATTCAGAGGAAGAACAATCATACAGCAATGTTTTAAATGTAACCTCTTCCACCACACAGCAGATTGCTGCGAAATGAAACCTCGCTGTTTGAAATGTAGCAAAAACCATCTAACTAACCAGTGCACTATCAAAGAAAAAATACCTGAACCTCACTGCATAAACTGCCACAAAACTGGTCATGTAGCATCCTACAGGGGTTGCGAAGCCTTCCCCAAGCTGCCCTCAAATAACTCTATTAAAGAAAATTACTACAAAACATATAACAGAACCTTTAATGCTGAGCACTCTGTAGTAAACAATAATAAAACTTTTGGGCAAGTCCTTAACGACGGACAAGGCCAGAAGATGGCAGCACATTACGGGCCTACTCCCAGCGACTCTCGCCCTCAAAACGTAAACAAACCAATTCTGCCGGGCTTACCAGGTATGGATATCATTTCTGATTTTATGGAAATTGTACAAGAACTCAATAAATTAAAAAACGAGTTCCCTAACTTTTTCACTGCACTTAAACAATTAAAACATGCAAATAATCTAGCAGATAAACTGCAGCTTCTTCACATAGCCTTCGATAGTCCTGTTAACAGCTCTGGCTAATTAAATTCAATCTTAATAAACTCAGCATTATATACTGGAACGCAAACGGGATCACGAACAAAATTAATGAGTTCAGACTGTTCGTAAATAAGTACAACCCTGATATTATACTGTTACAAGAAACCCATCTGAGACCACTCAAAAAGATCTTTCTGGCTAATTACGCTGCATACTATAGCTACCGAAATGACAACAACTTAAATACTCATGCTGCAGGTGGTACAGCGGTGCTAATCAAAAATCATTTACCACATTATGAATTTATTCCACCAACCCTCTACAATGTTGAGGCTTGCGTTGTTGTTCTAAATATTAAAAACAAAGATCCGATTACTTTCACGTCCATATACATTCCCCCAAATACTGACCCAAACCTCTTCACCTTTGATCTCGAAAATTTAATTCAGATTAGCCCAAACCAAATAATTTCAGGAGACTTCAATGCACACCATACAAATTGGGGTTGCAAATACAATACCGCAAGAGGTAAAGCTCTATACTCATTTTGTACCAATGCAGGCATAGATATTTTGGCACCCGATAACCCCACCAGATTTGGCTATCAATCAGCTAGCACCATAGACTTAACAATCACTATGGACTTCATTTTTCCATACGAGATTATATCACTACCCGAATTAAGTTCAGATCACAATCCTGTAATGCTTAACTTCTTCATAAATTACACCCTTCCCAATAGAACTAATAAATTTAAAATTAACTGGAATCTATTTAAAACAAAATTAGCTAACACAAACAACCTTAATTTCATCAATATTGACTCTGAGATTGAAATTGAAAAAGCAGTCACCAAACTTGAAGAAGTAATTAATCACAGCAAGATCACCGCATCTAACCCCATCAACAAATGCAACATTAAATTTGATCCAAGGTTGAAAGCACTTACCAAGCAACGTAATTGTGCCAGAAAGAAATTTCAAACGACCAGGGACCCAGCCTTTAAAAGAATTTCAAATAAGCTTAATAAAGAAATTAACAAATTAAATTACAAAATAGAACAAAATAGATTCATTGAAAAAATCAGTAATGCTAACGAGGAAGATGGAACCATCTGGGATCTTGTAAGACCCTTCAAGAAAAAACACAAAAATATCCCAAACCTTAAAGGACCAAATAAAATGGAATTATCTGACGAAGATAAAGCTGAATGTATAGCTAATAGTCTGGAAAAGCAATTCCAAGACAACGAAACTACAGACTACACCAATGAAATAATGGTCAAAGAAGCTGTTAGCAAATTTAAATTCAATTACAACACCCTTAACGAATTAACTGAACCGCCATTACCTAGCACAATCAATTTAGCAATCAAAAAACTTAAAAACAATAAATCACCAGGAGTTGACGGAATTAATAATAAAATGCTTAAAAATCTCCCAAATAATATTATCATAGAACTTACAATCCTAATCTATAAAATCTTAATTTTTGGGTATTTCCCAAATAGATGGAAAATAGCAACAATTGTTCCTATACATAAACCCGGCAAAGACCCAACCAACCCGCAAAGTTATAGACCTATCTCCTTACTATCATCCCTAAGTAAAATAACTGAGCAAATTATTCTTAAAAATCTTACAAACCATCTTGACCAAAATAACATCTTAATACCTGAACAGTTTGGCTTTAGGAAAAAATTATCTACCACTCACCAATTATACAGAGTAACCGAATACCTCGAAGAAGCCTTCATGAATAAACAAAAAGCTGCGGCTGTACTCTTGGACATTCAAAAGGCCTTTGATAGGGTATGGCAAGATGGTCTTATCTTTAAATTAATTAACTATAATGTTCCAAATTACTTAATTCAACTTATTAAATCCTACCTCGAAAACAGAAAATTTAAAGTAAAAATCAAAAACGAATTCTCTACCGAAAAAATTATACTAGCAGGGGTAGCACAGGGTTCAAAAATCGGTCCAATTCTATTTTCCATCTATATTAACGATATACCCAAGCAGTTCAATACCATGCTATGTATCTTTGCCGACGATACGGCCATCTTAGCAAAAAATAGAAACCCCAACTTTATTCAAATTGCACTAAATAGACATCTTAAAACACTTGAAGGCTGGTTCTCCCAATGGAAAATCGCCACTAATGCAAATAAAACTGAAGCAATAATGTTCCACAAAGCAAGTATTAATAAAAACTTCCCCCAACTTAAATTTAATAACGAATTTATACCGTGGTCTCAGAACGTCAAATACCTAGGAATTATTTTAGATAGAAAACTTACATGGAGGCCCCACTTTATCTATATTAAAAACAAGTTCCGAGAGCTAACAAGAAAATTCTTCCCCATAATCTCAAGGAACTCAAAAATGAATAGGGATAATAAGTTACTTATTTACACAGCCTATTTGCTTCCAGTGTTAACTTATGCCTGCCCAGTGTGGGGGTACGCTGCTAAAAGCAACCTTAAAATAATCTATCAGCAACAAAATGATATCATCAAAATTATTTGTAAAGCACCAAGATTTTTCTCTAACACTGATATTCATAACGCAATTAACTACCCAACACTTAAAAGTTTTATCAACAAGATTGCAACTACCTTTTTCAAAAACCTAGATGATATTGATAACTCGGCTATTAAAAACATACCCAAATACAACCCAGACCCCAAAATTAGAAGACCCAAAAATGTCATCCTTTAACTTTTTAGGTGCACTTCTTTAACTCAAACTACCTTTTTCAAGATCATGGCGCCATCTACCGATATTAATTTTCTATACAAATTTTCATCCTGTCAGAAACAACAGTTAAAAATTTCCCTGATCGCTTTCGGCAGCGTACTCCCTCACCCTCTCCCAAGTTTTAGCCAATAGGAAGCCTTATCCGCCAAAGTCACAAACTCTTAGCCAATCAGGAACGTTGCTTCACCAAAATTACAGAAACAAATTGAAATTCGCTCTGTTAAATCCTTAAGTCATGGTAGTATATCAAAAGCAATAGCCTTTAAAAGCCACATCATTAAGGAGATAGACATTTTCTCTAAAGGTCGGGTGCTCCGACAATCCTTTTAATGAAGATGAAGATGAAGCACTTCGCTTTCCAATTCGCGTTTTAAAAAGCAACGCAAATTCTTAAGTTTATTTCCATAATCACCTGTTGATTCATTTTCGGTTGACGGCTGGGCTGGATTTCGCAGCCTAACTCTCATCAATTCTTCAGGGATACATGATTCAACAAGAGGGAATAAAATAGCTTCATATTTTTCACTTGTTAATCCTATTGACTCTAAGGATCTCAAATGAGATTCTAATTTATCATATAAATAAGAAATATTTGACTTACCCCTCTTTTCTGTTGCGTTCTGTATAACGAGAGCTAATAGCTCGCGAACATAAAATTCTATCAACAGTTCTTCTCTTCCAAATCTGTTCTTTAAAGCTTCAATTGCTTTTTCATAGTTTTCAGATGTTGGTGGAAAACTTTCAATAACTTCACGAGCTCAACTTCCTTGTAACATGCACTGTAATAAATACTGAAATTTATCCTCCGGTGCCAATTCCTCATCAGTATGTATTCTTTGAAATTGGCTCCAAAATCCCAAATAGTCCTTCAAATCGCCACCGAAATGTAATAATTCAATTTTTGGCAGACGCATTTTTCGTTTTTCATTTGGCGATGAAATTATTGATTCATCTATTCTGTCAGAACACATCTTATTGGAAAAGTTTTCATTTTTTACTTTTACTAAATCCATCTTTTCTCAAAATTCTTCAATTTTACTATATTCGTTTTTAAAATCTTCATCTGTTTCGATATTGTTCAAAATTATTTCATCCCACTTTTTTAATTCACTATAAATGGGATCTAAAGTTAAACATTTCATTTTTACAACTTCGCCATTTGGCACTTCTTTTTCAAATTCCTCCATTAAACTAGTTACGGTTTTCGTAAAAGAGGTGCGAGCGCACTTTCGTTTTCTCAAAATATCTTTCGTTGCCGTATTAGATTATGTTGTTTTACAATCAACATTAGTTTATGGAGATTAAAATTATTCAAAAAAAATTATTTTTTAATAAAAAGTGGAAAATTTAAATGTTCTCTTTTTATAATGAATGATCGAAAATTTTACAATGTGGTTACACACAATTGAAGGCGCTACAAGTTCGTTCACTTCTGTTCAATAATCAAACAACACAAACACGGTTTGAAGAAAAGTGACGGGATTAAGTTTCTACCTGTAGATTGAAATAAAGTAAACAGCAATGAAATTTCTGCTTATACTATTAAAAGAATCAAAGATAATGCAGCTTTATATTCCAAGTCAGAGGGAGTGATCTCCTCAAACTCTCTCTACTCCCTTTAATAAACTTCCCTTTAACAGAACGCCTTGAATAGCTCTGTAATACAACAATTAAGAGATATTAACTTTTCGAATTTAGCGTTTACGTAGATTGCGATGTAACTTTCAATGGTTCATATATGATACTGAGTCAAGCGAATTTATTAAACTCTTCAAAGAAATATATATTTCTTTTTTAAAAAAAGTTATTTCAATTTACCACTAAAATTGTACAAGAAGACTTTTTTTAATTAATTTTGATTTTAAATGCATAATACTTCTTTTTTTTTATTTTTTAAAACTTTATTAACGAGTCCTTATGTTTAATAGGGCTCAATGCATTTGTAAAGAGAAAAGAGTGTTTTCAGTAGGCAATGTGTATGTTTTGGTTAGTGTTGCTGTTGATTAAAACTAGTGTTTTTGATAATTAGCGAAATTAAGTAAACGACGTCTAATTTTAAAGATGAGTATCAAGTTTTCTTTTTGTTTTGAATTTATAAATCGCTTCCAATGTAAACTTGCACAGCTGTAAAAAATGAAGAGGTAAGCAAATTTTAAACATTGTAAACAGAAATGAATTATTTTATTTAAAAATTTAATAAATAATATAAATTAATTTAAATAATACCTAATTTTGAAAGGAATTTAGTTTTATAGACTGATAAGTATTGCAGTATTAGTACAGGTTTAAAAATTGTCTCTTTTCAGAAACATAGAATCACAGGTTTTATCAAGCCTATCACACTGTATTAAATTTTTTATTGCAGATACCGAAAAATGCCATATACACTCTATAACAAATAATCGACGCACCAAGAAGAAACAGAAGCCAAGGAAGCATTTGACAAGCTCGCAGGCAGTTCAAAGCAATACGTGCCGTATGTTGTGTGGCATTGTCCTGCTGAAAAACCAGCCGAAGGTACCAGACGAACGGTAGCAAAACAGGTCTTAGGATATCGTCGATGCAATGCTGTGCAGTCAGTGTACCTCTATTATCGACCAAAGGGGGCCGGGTTTCAATGGAAATGGCACCCCAGACCATAATGCCTTGTTGAGGGCCGGTGTGGCGTGCAATTGGGAAAGCAGGATCCCCCCCTCTGTGGTGGGTGTCTCCAAACACGTCTTCGAAGATCGTAAGGACACAGAAACGGGATTCATCGCTAAAGACTATGCGCCCCCAGTCAGTATCATTCAAACCTCATAGAGCCATGTATCACTGTAATCTGGCTTGGGAGTGTGCAGACGTGAGTGGCAGGTGGTGTAACAGTCTACGCGAGTCTAGATTTCGCTGTTTCAACCGTCTGTGAATAATCATGTTGAACACTGGTGTTTTGGGTTGAACGTCCGATGGTTGATAGAGATGAAGAAGGCATTGTGACAGCTGATCGAATGATCCCTTCCACACGCTCTGTTGTGTCCCATGTCCACCGCTACCATCCTGACTCTGAACTCTGCCCTTTTCCACCCGTTCTTGAGAGCATCTTTGAATCGCCGCATCGCATTGACTCAAACAACGAGAGATTCTTCGAATTGTTCAATCGGCGTCTTTTAATCCAATGATACGACCTCTGTCAAACTCTGACAGTTGCTCGTAATGAGCGCGAACCCTGCGGCGAGACATATTTTAAGTTGTTGAGAGGTTATCTGAATCCCAATGAAACCTAAAGTTTTAACAACCGTTGAAGAACTGCTCCTTATATATATCTGCTAGAGAAGCAGATCCGATGCGTTGGCTATCAAACTATCATTCATTGGACACCAAAATTTAAACATTTACATATCCGGTCAAAACACTCTGGCATACGAAATTTCAAAACAATCGGATGATTGCTTCTTGGCGCGTCATTTTTTCATACATAGAGTGTTCTTTTAACTTTCATTTTAGTTAAATAAAGACAAAGGGAAATTTACAACTCTTAAGCATAAATTCATACATTGCATTTGAGCAGAAACAATTGTCATATGGTTTCAAAAATGTTTTAAAAAAATATCTCTTTTTAATAATAACAATTGAATACTCAAGTAAATATTTTCTGAAATCTGGCCTTTTTGAAAAATAAATCTTGCCTGTCTACCAACAGTTGATTACTTGGTTGCACTGAATTTCATAATCATCTTCAAATTTTACAAAATATATTAAATCGTATAATATTCTATCATCGTTTATTGTTAAAGAAAAATTATTAAACTTAATATAGAGAATGATGCATTACGAGAAAAAAAAGGTGAAATCGCATTACCGTGTGAATGAAGTTGGATGAATTAAACATTTTCTATTTTAAAAATTATTACAATTTCATTTGATAACCTTTGATTTCAAAAATTAATGCACTAAATGAAAGGAACATAAATAAGACAATTAAAATAGCGCATATTTTATGTGTAACACTTTGAAGGAATCATCGACACGAAATTATATTTGAATAAATTGAATGAATTTAAACACTAAATATAAAATGCTTTTGTGCAAACCAGAAACATCATTGTTGTTATGGTTTTCCAATGTGAAGAGTGAGATAAAATCAATTCGGCCTTCAATTATTACATATTATTCCTCAGAACGGTTTTACAACTGCACTTGAATCAATACGTAACTAAATTATGAAGATTTAAAATACTACTAAAATTTCTTGGAAAAAGGCTGATGTGTCCTGACTATACTGAATACAATACAATTTCTTTTATAAAATATAATTAGAAAAATCTCCACTTACCGCGTGGAATAAAAATCGTTACATATGGAAAACAATAGCTGAAGAATAGACAGAAATTGTGAAAACATATATGTTATGATATTTCGGACTAGAGTTTCAAAAAAGAAAATATATAAGGGTTTTGCAAAAAGTTTTAGAAACATTTCTACCTCTTTACCTTTTTCGAGGCAAAAATTGTGTGAATAAAGAAAGAAAAATTATTTTATTTAAAATACGAAATATTTTAAACAAAATATATTATGATTTAATATTTAAATAAAATCAAAACAATCAAGGTTTTCAAATTCATCGAAGATGGAACAGATAAATATTTCACCATATGCGAAATTTTGAAACTTATCTTTGGATAAAATATTCCAATCACATGATTCATTTCTATATTTAATTGTATTGTTCTTTATCGTGCTTATTTAAAAATTGAATTATAAAAAGAATATATATATATATATATATATACAGAAAGTTTTAAAGGACGACTGATTTTGAGGTGAAATCCCAGCTTTGATACCAAAGTTATACTTCATCCTTTTAAAAACGTATTTGTTGTCAGGAAGCGTAAGTTATAACAAGACAATACTGCTATAAGCTGGTCAAACTTTTTAAAACACGCCTGCTTTCAAAGAAACATACTTAATAATAATGCAAAACTGATAGAATCATGTAAAAATTTTCTTCAACCGAAATTTCTTGCGGCCCATAATTTTTATTTTTTGGCCGTAAATTATTGAGACACCATAACCTCTTAACCAAAACCACGTCATGTTCTCTCATAAAATATTTCCTTTTTGTTTATGATACTGAAAACTTACATTTTATATATATTTTAAAACTATTACTTATAATTGTGAAAACTTACAATCAAATTGACGTAACGAGAATTATTATTATTCATCTGTAACATTAGACGTGGAATGATAAGCTGGAGTTTTTAAAATTGTTCGTTTTTTTAACAACATGCATAACGGAATCGTTAATAAAAGCGCGCAAATGCGCTCTCTATTGACTATTAAGATGATATTCTTCAAAACAAATCAATCGATTCCTTGTTTAAAAAGAATTCGATTGTAGATAAAAAGATTGAAAAATAATTCAACCAATTCGAGGCGTGAAAAAAACATTTACAAGAATTTTATGTTATAATGTAAGTTGTAAGTTTAAATGTGCTGTTTTTATAATTATTGATTGTGAAAAATTCTACAACATGACTACACATAATTGAGGGGGCTTCTAGTTCGTTCACTTCTATCCAACAAAACAAACAAGGATTGGAGAAATGAGGTGCGATTAGGTTTCTTCCTACAGATTGAAGAGAGAATTTCTGCCACTGATATTTCTGAAAGTCTTAAGCTAATCAATAAAATTAATAACCTTTTTAAAAGTTTCTCCTAAATCACACCCTAACACCCCTAAACACAGATTTTCTTTTTTACACTGTAATGAGATATGTTTCTACGTACTGCATGAAATAAAAATCGTTATGCTCAAAATACATTAGTTGAAGTAGTATCATACTGTGATGTTCCGATCTCGAGATTCCAAAATCTTTACAAGTAGTTATAAAAACATTTAATTTTTTAAGAAGGAAAAGAAATTGGGCATAGAGAGAACAGTCATTTTTAAATTTATCCTGCTTATAAAATGATAAATAAATTAATTTAAATAAAATCAGAATATGCAAGATTTTCAGACGATGGAACAGATAAATACAACATAATTAGTACAGGCTTAAATGTTGTCTTTTATCGAAAACTTCGAATCATATGATTTATTTAGACTTCTATTTTTAATTAAATTGGTGTCATTGATTGTGCTAAAGAAAAACTAATTTAAAAAATATATATTCCTTTTGTTTCACAAATTTGAAACTTCGTTCAAATCTTATATTAGTATTTATAGCTTTGAAATCTTCCATTACATGCTATTTATAAATTCGACATTATTAGCATTTTTTTTACCATTAGATGTCTTCAAATAAGTTACGCCTTTAAATAAAGTCAGTTCTAAACGGCATGCAATATTAATCAGTGCCTACAGCATAACGTATGAAAACTACATATTTATGTTCTGTTCTTTTGAAAACGACAGAGTCTTCAGAGAATTCTAGACTCTTTAAATTAAGATTGAGGTAAAGATATTTCGAACAAATATATACTTGTAATGAAAATTATTAAAAATTTTTCTTTCACAATTATAGTCGTAAATTAGAATCTACTTTTTCTTTTAATAATGAATGCCTCTCAGAAAGGTTTAAATATATTCTCTGGCTTTAGTATCATGTACAAATTAGTGAAAGTATCAATTTTTTAAAACACTCCTAAATGTGTTCAATCATCAAAAATTAAAATTCTTCAAGATGATCGTAGATAATAGATGGCGCTGCAGGCTTGAATTCTTCTGTGCAGTAATTATTAAAAATAGTGGGATTAAGTTTCTTCTGCAGCAACCGTAATAAACAATTTTCTTCCAGCAGCTACAAATATATTTTCAGATCCTCGATAGATGGCAGCTCCATCTAGTTTCTACTAAACCGGCAGGAGCTGGTTTCACCCTAGCGGAGAGAAGAGGCACTCCTCGTCATTCCGGCTGGAGTCTCGCAAGGCGTTGGTCGCCTGAACGAACAGCACGACGCTACTTCGCCGTTGACCGGCGGAACTTAGGAGGGCTAATCGAGCACCCGCTTAACCGACCAAGAAGCCTCCTTTTTGTTATTCATACTCGATAATATGTTCTTCGTTCATTATTGTATATTCCAGATGAAGTGTAAATAGTCTTTCAATAAATAACTTTATAAAAATAATTAGTCATTCTTTTGCATCTAGGACATAGCTAATTATAGGAAGTACTTCAAATTAATATCGCATCCCTCAAGTACTTCAATTCCCATTGATTGCATTAAAATAAACAGTTACGTAATTTGTGCTTACTAGTAAAAGAGGCAACGATTAATACAGATTTGCCTCAAATAAGAATGGGAATGGTCTCGACAAAACTTTCTCGTAATCTCTTTAATTAACTTGTTATGTCAGAGGGTGAATTTCACTGTGCAATTCACAGCATTCGAGTCAGCCATGGAGGAGAGCGGACGCAATGTGTCTAGCCCCAAGCATACTATATTTTCGAGAGAGCTTCATCGGGCCTTAGCTTTTATTGATTCCGAAAACGCTAACTCTCCCAGCACCTCCTACCCTACTAGCTATAGAAGTAGTAGCAGTATCACACCCAGACTTACTAGAACAAATTCTAATAGTTCGATGGCATCCGTAAAAAGCGTTCAGGGACCTGCTCCCCACGTAATACCTACCTTTACCACTACCACCGATAATCACATGGATGTTCAAGCCCAAGAGGTCCCCATCAAAAGATCGGCAGACCACGAAGGCTTTCAAATTATTTCCCCTAAAAAATCGGCAAAACCGAAACAGATAGACGAAGTTTCCTCCCCAGTCAAAACCGAAAATAGATTCTCTACCCTGCAACAACAATCTGAAGAAATGAAGGAAAAGAAAATCATCCCTGCCATTAATCTACAACTCACAAGCCATTACAACATCACTCTACAGCAGATCCATAAGGAGTTTCCTGGAACTATTAACAAGTTCACTAATAACATGATTGCAATCACCCCTGAGTCAGAGATACAGAGAGCAGAAATCATCAAATTCCTTGATGACGCGGGAGAGCAGTATGTTCTTTCCGAGAGCCCTGACTGCAGACCACTTAAAGTCATCATCAAAGGTCTCCCAGGAACAACAGCAATAGATGAAATTAAAACCGCACTTTCCGAAAAGAATTATGAAATAGAAAGAATAGCCCAACTTAAAAATTACAAAATGAAGACCCTCCATCCCATCTTTTTAATTGATGTCAAGAAAACTACTAACGCCAAAAACATCTTTAATGAATCCAACCTCTTGCACCTAAAAATTAAAGTTGAGACTTACAGAAAGAAACCAACTGCTACCATGTGTTTTAACTGCTCTGGATTTTTTCATTCCTCCAAGAACTGTAAAATTGCCCCGAAATGTATTAAATGCGGCGGTGCCCATACTACAAGAAATTGTCATATTAAAGAAAAAGTACATGAACCTAAATGCATCAACTGTAATGAGTTAGGACATCTCGCCTCATGGAAAGGATGTATCAAATATCCCAAGCTCACCTACAGACTCAATAGACCCTCTTATGCAGAAATAACCAGAAAACAGGCTCCAAGAAACAACCCAGCTGAAAGTGCCCTACAACGAGTTCCTGAATCAAACAGACCCCCTGTAATAACTAAGCCCAGGACAACTAATGAAGATTCCCCCAATCTGGACCTTACTGAAATGAAATATCTGATGGAAGCCCTTAAAGAAATTAAAGTCCTACTTCAAGAATTCCCTGGTCTACTTAAAGCAGCAAGACTCGCCAAAACAAGCAATAACCCGGAAGAAAAGAAATTGATCATCCTGAATGCCCTGATAGAGTAATTCCCAAGTTCCACCAACTCCTGCTTCATTTCCCTCCACTCTGATTGGTCCTCGCAGCTATCCAGCCTAATCCACACTTTTGCAGCATCATCATCAACCAGCTCCATAGATCCTCACCTCCCCTACACCCGCTCCTACAAAGAAGACTCCCTCTGATTGGTCGCCGCCTCACCCTCACCCCCAGACTTGATTCTCCTGCAGTTTCTTCTCATTCTAGCTTCACTACTCCTGTGAACAACATCCAACAGGTCATCGTAGAGTTCCACGCCATATAGTGAACGCTAGGCCGCTAATTACTCACCATGATCGAGGATAAACCCCTGCCGGGGCTAGGCGCCTCGTAACCCTACCATTCACTGTGCAATTCACAGCACTAGCGTGCAATAGTTAAGAAATATTAACTTCCGGCTTGAATCCAGCATTTTTACTGATTCCATCACATCATCTTTAACGGGTCTATTGGCGATTAATCTCTGGCATGAGCTTAATAGTATCCGAAAATCGAATTTGTGTTTTAGAATATTTTTTCTCAATCGAGTGAAACAAAGATTTGACACAAAACTGAATTTATAGTATCAGAATTCTATACAAAATTCGATATGTTTCTATACAAAATTCGAGAACTAAAAGTGTTTTTGAAATATCGTGTTTATATGTTTCTGAAGCTATGGAGCAACAGGCAATCAACAGGTTCTTGGATTTGGGTCAAACGCTGACAGGTATTTACGCTATTGATAAAAAATATATTTTTTCGAGTTTACTTAATCCAGCTCTCTTGCTTATGTGGTTATAGTGTAAACTAAGATTCGGACCGACATACTTGAGATATTTTACTCAAAATTTGATAGAAATATGTAAATTTCGTGTAAAAGACAATATACTAATTTTAGTCGTCTACTTAAAAGTGGTTATAAGTTATATTAGTCACAGACAGACAGACGGACATTTCTCAAAAATGTTTTTTTTTAATTCTTAATAGTATCTCAAACATAGATATTAATCAAAATCGGCAGTTCGAATTTTTGACGATCATTAAACTTTCTCTCTACTATGTATACAAAAAAGTAAAAACAATTCAGATCCATTGTTTGGAGGTGAAAGCAGATATAGCGAGTATGTCATTGTTATAAGGTATGATATTGTAAAATCGTCGAATATTGCAGATTTAATGGTGTTTAATATACATGTATTAGCAGAATTTTTATGTGTGACTCTGAAAAAATTAGAGAATTTATTCAATTTTTATGCGGAAGAGGCGGATGACAAATTTATTTGTTGTATAATATAATTTTAACACAAGAAAGAATGAATATATAGAGAATTCCTTTCTATTGTTTTATTAAGCAAATTCTTGGTTTCAAATTCAGCCAATCATTACGAATTTTAATTTAATATAGAATTGTATTTCGTCTGTAGTGTAAACTTCATAAGCCAGATAATATCCATCAGACACGAGTGTCACTTCTGTCTAGAAGTTTTTTACTCGGCTACCAATTCTAATGTTGCGAGTTCGGTTCTCGTTCTTTTCACAGTTTCATTCATAGGCAAAGTTGACCGAGACCTTTAATAAGCACCCTTCGTGTAGCTGTTGGGGCGCCCTCTACCGATAGTGAAAGTTGTCAGGGGCAATAAATTCAACAACCAATAACACTACCAACACATACACACCCCATCAGCTTGAATCAGTTAGATTGTTGATCTCACCACAAGACTCATGATCGCAGAGCATGTAGTGAAAGTTTTATAAGCCAGATAACATCTACCGTACAAAATTAATTACTTTTGTATAATGTTTATGTTACTCGGCTGCGAACTCTGTCGTCCGGAATTCGATCTTAGGGCTATCCACATCATTCGTCTTAGCAGAATTGCTTGCAGATATTAATACAGACTACCGAGAAGCATCTTGCCCAATTCAAATGTAGCCGTAGTCCTTCGGCAGTCAAAAAGAACAACCATAGAATTTCAATGAACTCTTTTAAGACTTTCAAAATTATTTGTCACATTTTAAAATATCCCTTGAGGTAAAAATCAATTTTGATTCATTCATTCAGCAATAAGTATTTGATTTCACTGTCAAAAATCTGTTAACAGCACATGTAATAGGTTAGAAATCTTTTAATTCAGTTTGAGATTTTGTACAGCATAAAGCAAGCCTTCGCTAGCAGATTTGTAATAGCAGTTCTGCATCACGTAATAGAAGAGATTCGCTACATCCGCAATTCCAGAAAAAAATGTTCGAAGAACCCACAAATATTTCATTAATTTTTTTTTAATACTATAATGAAATTTTTGTGACAAGTATTGTTCTCAACCTGGGATATTTTTCAGAGTTTTATTAGTCACGTCGCAGAATATAGATCTTGCAACAAACGATTAAAAACTCTTTCATGAGGACTTAAAGATCGAATTAACAAAGTCAGAGTACGAATCACTTTTTAAACCAACCGAAAC
>JAOUZG010048984.1:153682-172388 GCA_026289955.1 Argiope argentata | reverse complement strand
AAATATATAAAAAGTATGATGTTAGCAGCAATCTTGAATAAAGGTTATTAATTCCTCCAAGATATGAAAATGGGCTTCATCCTCCGTAGATGAATACTGTTAATCACAATGATCTGCTTGTCAATCATGCTCATATCTCTCTATACTACTATTTCTCTAAAGTCATTTTTGTTACTCGTAAAATTCCAAAAATTTCCTTTTCAATGATGCTAATTTCATTTTTATACAATACATTTCTTATAATTAAATATACATAATGTTTCAGTGTTTTAAAAAGAAATACAAACTTATCTGCCAAAAAAGCCCCCAATAGCTTAGTTTTGGTAACGTTAAAATTAAAATTTTAAATTTGCCTTCTTTGGACAAACTTTCCAATGTTGAAATTTCATGCGTTTCTATTACATAGTATGCATATTTTTGTAATTTGTATCCCAGTATTTGAAATTACACCCATTTAATTGAATTCATACTTTTCTGACTTGTGAAAAAATCGGTGAAGCTTTTTCAAATACATTCTACAATAATCGTTTCAATAAATAGAAGGCAAGAAACTGGGCCAATAAGTTTGTCATCAGAGGGGATTAATTGTAATGTATTTTTTGAAAGTTTTCCCATTTGGAAAGGCTGATTTTCGTTTCTATAATATAAGTACATAAAATTCTGCTTACAACAAGGTATAAAAGTCGTTATGTAAAAAATATAGTAGGCTGAAGAAAAGACACAAATTGTGAAAAAATATCATGCTGCAATGTTTCGGGGTGGAGTCCCATTTTTTTAAACTTATTTTTTAAATTGTTTTTAAAATATTCTTTTTTTTACTTTTTTAGAAAAAAAATGTGTATAATAAAAGAAAAAGTATTTTACTTATAAAATGAAATATACGTTGATTTAAATATAATCAAAACAATAAATGCTTTTAGATTTTTAGGATTTGTGGAACAGTTAAATATTTTAGAATTTGCCCTAGTTTAAAATTTATCTTTTTGCAAAAGCTTCCATTTACGAGGTTTATTTATTGATTTCGACATTTAATTTTGCTATAATTCACAGAGAATACCTCAAAATTAAGTTGTATAATCATTTTTCAAATAAAATATTTCATAACTGTTTATAATAATGAAGATTTTTTTTCTTTTTGTCTTGTGAGAACATGATGTTGTTTTAGGAATGAGGTTTTGTGGCGTCAACAAAAATACGTAGGCGAAAAATTAAAATTTTATTATCTGCAAAACCATCACCAAAACTCGTCATTTAATAGCGTGTTGCCCTTGCATTTACAAAAGCTCTGATTTTAAAAAATCAGATAATGACTATAGCAAATGAAACCTAGAAAAATATCATTTTGAGCAAGTGATTATATGAAAGGAAATAAATTGTAAATGTGATATTTTTTAGACAATCAATGCGAGACAAAGTTTTTTTGGATCGTTTGCAATACTAAAATTACTAATTTAATGAAAAAATTAAAATGAATAAAAATATAATTTAACATGCACGAGTCAAGAAACTATTTTTAACATAATACATTGAAATGTGTATAGCAGTGTTTACTTTAATCCTTATTAGTTGTAACCTTAAAAACTTCCATGGGGAACGGGATGGCCTGATTGTTAAGGTGTTGGATTCGCATCCCTTGACCTGCGAGTTTGATCCCGCCAGTCGAAGACTCCCTATGTGTTTGGTAGCAGGCGAAAGTTAAATTTATCCTGGTCCCAAAATCCTCATGGAGAGAGTAATACAACTAATCGTGCTCTGCTCCAGATCAAAATTACTTTTTATGAATGAATGAATGAAATGCATCAAAGAAGTCTTCCCTGTAAAAAGAATTTTGTGACGTTTGTGCTGATAACGTGTATGATCTAAAATCAGACTTGTGCTCAGGGGTTCATACTCTCCGAAGTTACTGTACTCCACTTTCTATTTCATAGCGGAACACGAGAACGTACCTTTGAAACGGTTAATAAATTCATCGCAATAAAGAAAATTATTCAAGCTTGACGTCACATGTCGCTTGCCAAGTTTCTAATGGGTATTTACACACTTGAGCGTAATTTTAACCGACTACTCGCCTTTGCCAGCGGCGACAATTGAGGTGAAAAGCATCGTTTTGAACGAGTAGAGCCCAGGAGAGCCCCGGACTACTATTAAATTGACAAAGATCTCCATTCCAAAAACGTATAATACCCATCATTATTTTTATTTAAAATTAATTGCGAAATATTTTTAGTGGTGCTATCTAATTTACTTTTTATAAAGAAACTGTGTTACACATTATTCATATTCTCGATTATAGTTATGTCACAAACAGTGACAGATTTGGAGTTTCTGAGGCCCGAGGCTCAATTCAATTTGAGGTTAACTTCCCCTCCAGATATATTTATAGTATGCCCTTTTTTATGTATATTTTTCCCTCTGTTAAGCTCTGTATCCACTTTTTTGAGTTAAAAAAGAGCGAGGGGGGGATAAGTACATAAAATTGAAAATTAAAATCAATTTTTTTCATTCTGCTTGCGAGTATTTAAAAGGATGATGAAGTTCAGGGTGCGTTAAAGTTGTTCTTAAAAAAATAGTGGCTATTTTGTACCATAGTTGCGCAATATTTTTCAGAGATACATGCCTAAAATTTCATTATACACTAAATTAATTATTATGGAATTGAGCTGTTTTTCTCTTTTGGGAATAAAGATATTTTGGTTTGGTGTTAAAACGTTATCAGTATCAGCTGATATTTTATTTTGTTGTTTAAAATTACAAATTTTTGATTCTTCTGTACCATTCTCAGAATACTCATACATTTTTCGATTTCACATTTTGCTTCGGCTCACTCATCGGCTTTTTCTTGTGCTCATTCTGTTTTAATTTGTTCATCTGCCTTTGTGGGTTTGCATTCAATTCCATGTCTCTCGTCAATTTCGAATTTATTTTCAACTTCAGCTTATCCAGTGATTTTTTTCTTATGCACATTTTGTTTTAGTACGCTCATTTACTTTTCAAATACGCATTCTTGTTCAACTCGCTCATTAATTTGTTAGAATTCATTTTCTACTTCAGCTTGCACAACGTTTTTTTCATGTAAATATTCAATTTCAATTTGTTCATAGATTTTTTTAGATGCACATGCTGCATCAAGCTGCTCAACTGCTCTTTCTGTTTCGTTTTCCATTTTACCCCGTTTTTTAAACGTTATAATACATTTATTGAGTAAATTTTTATGTCGTTCTACTTTTTTTTTTCTTTTTGAGTTTTGAAGCTCTCAATTCAAATTTTCTTTTCTGTAACATGGCTAAAACATTTTTTAAAAATTAGTCGCTTAAAAAATATTAACTGGACTTTTGAAGATTTTTTCAAGTCGAAAAATTTCCCCCTCCAGTTAAGAGGAGAAAGTAACAAGTTTATTTTATCTATTTGAGCAGTGGCAATACCTAACGATTCGTATCTTAAATTAGCCCTGTTTTCTACCTTCAAATGTGCCAAAAAATATAAAGCCGTGATTACAGTATTTCATAAATACGAAAATAGGAACGAAAATGTTTTTAAAATATTATATGCTTACGAATCTTCATCTTGCTCAGAGGTCAATCACAGAAATGAATTCCTTTCCACAACACAAATCAAAATCAATATTTTTCAAACGTGAAACACTAAATCGCCAACAGGATGTTTTGGAGAAACTAACCTCCTTGAGCAAAGGTCTTCTAACCAAGGTCTCTAACTAAAATGCGTCCTATGTCCTGTTAAATAAGCACGTTCATTGCCTTGAGACCTTGAGAGCCATTCCTGTACTTCAATAGGGTCCCAGTGTGCAGGAGGGCGTTATATGATAGCTATATCTTTAGTTTCGTACAATATAAAAGATGTAAAATGTCTCATCCAACCCCCACCTGGTTGACTCTTCACTCTCTCATTCTCAAAATGGTTGGTTTTTCAAGGATACTGATGTTGCATGATTCTTTGATTGAGATAGATGAATCGGGAGTGGTAATAAGAGAGTGTAAAAATAAAAGGCTTTATTAAAAAATGTCCTCTTTTTCAAAATTTAAATTATTGTGATTTAATAACTAAATTTTGAGGCCCGAGGCGCGCGCCTCATGCGCCTGTTTGAAAATCTGCCTCTACATATATATTATGGAGAAGGGGAATGATGAACTCGAAGATTTTGAACTAGCATTTTAACTAAAAAACAAAGCGAAATTTACAACTCACTACCATAAATTCATAAATTACTTTTGGGCAGAAACAGTTTTCTTTTTTTTAAAAAAGTTTTTTTTGAGTAATATGAATTCAACAGTTCAGTAAATGTTTTCAGAAGTTTAGCATTTTTTTAAAAAATTGTTTGCTTTCCAACAACAAATTACTATATTGAACGTACCTTTCAATGGTTTGTATATGATGCTGAAGCAAGACAATATATTAAACTCTTCTCACAAATATTCATTTTTTAAGGTGCAGTTAAACTTACCACTTAAATTGCACAAGAAGTTTAATAAATAGTTTTAATTAAACAATTTTTTTAATCATCGGTGCTGTAGTAGTGATTTTCAGAGATCTTATGGTTGAAAGGCCTCAGTGTGTTTAACAAGTAATTGCAATAAATGCTATATTCTAGCAGGTTGTTTTGCTATGTGTTGATTAATATAGCGATCAAGTGAATTTTAAAAGCATGCCAATTCGGAAATCGTCTAGTTTTAAATGCAATTTTAATGGAGTATTGATTTTCCTTATTGCGTTAAATTTATAAATAGCTTCAAAGGAAGTTTTCACAGTTTTAAATAGTAAAGAGGTAATCAGAAATGAAATAATTTATTTGAAAATGATTTTTTTCCAAATAAATTTTAAAAACTTAACTGTAATAAAAATTAATTTTAATAAATTCGAAGTATGATAAGTTTTCAGAATTATAGACGATGGAACAGATAAACATTGCAGAATTAGTGCAGATTTAAAAGTTGTCTTTTTTCAAGGACTTCGAAAAATATGTTTTATTTAGACTTCGATATTTTATTAACTTCCTATTCATTGTGCATACCGAAAAATGTTAAATATATGTCTTGTCATGTATATATTTTGGGAAAAGCGAATGAAGATTTTTAACATTCCTAAATAAAAACAAACGAAATTTAAAACTTTCCGCCAAAATTTATAAAAATATTTTTCAGCAGAAACAAAGTTCAAACTTTTTGATTTTTTTAAAAAAATAACAATTCCATAGCAAAGTTAATATTTATTTTCAGAAATCTGGCATTTTGTAAAAAAAAATGTCTACTTTCTAAAAATGTTTTTTTCCCTGAATCTACAAATCGTTCTCATTTTTTCAATGATATTAAATCTAATTATATTCTATCAGTCTCTAAAGATAAAATAAGAATAAATTTAATATCCGGCATGATGTATTACGAATAAAAAAAATGGAATCACAATACAGTGAAAATGACGATGGATGAATTGGACATTTTCATTTTAAATAATACCATGATTTCATTTGACTATCCATTTCAAATATTCATGTTCATAATGAGTATAACACAAGTATGACAGTTAAAGTAGCACATCTGATATTCCTGACAATTTGAAGGAATTAATGACATAGAATTATTAAAGTTGAAGGATTTTATTGAATTTAAAAACTATATAAAAAACCCTAATGTGTTAAGTAGAAATATCAATGTTATTACTTATAGTCGAATTTTATGTGAGATGTAATCAACGGTCATACAAACATTACATATTCTTTTTTTAATCGTTTTTACAGCCTCATTTAATTTACCGATTAACTAATTATTGAAGATACCAAGTGCTACTAAAATTTCTATAGTAAGATTTGATGTGTCCTAGAAAACTCCTTTCAGACAAAGGAAAGGGTAAAACAGTCATGGTGTTTGTTCCAAACGGAAATTTAACTGAGAGTGAAAAGAACCTTAATTGTCCCATGACTAAAAAAACCATGACTTGCTTATTAAAATATATTCATATCTTTCCTTACCATTATTTTCCTATTTACTGCATTATTAAGAAATTCAAATAGATTACCTTTTTTAATGAGATCAATTTAATATATGTGTTCTTTAATTTTAATATACATAATGTGTGTGTGTGTTTTATGACGAAATTCAATCTCATATGTCAAAGAACTCAATTTCATGTTTTGCGAACGCTAAAATTTAATTCTAAAAATTTGGCTTCTTTGTACATACCATCAGAAGTAAAATTTTCATTTCTGCTTTCTATTCTATAGAATGCACATTGTTTTTTGCTGTACTCAGAAAGTAGAATTTGACTTAATTAAAAACATGTATTTTTGTTGTTGGAAAAAAAAGGTTAAATTTTTAAACTCATTCCATATAAATCGATACAGTGTCAGAAAATTTAATAATCTAAGCGGGACAAGCTAGTCGCAAAAAAGTTTCATTAATTTTTTTTTTCATGTTTAAATATAATTTTTTTTTACAATACTAAAATGTATGTTTCTACGTACTGCATGATTTAAAATCGTTACGTAAAAAATACAATAGCTAAAGAAAAGAGAGACAAATATTGAGCACATATCATGCTGCGATGTTCCGAACTCGAGATTACTCATTTTTTTCACTAGTAGAAATATTTGTTTTTCTTTTCTTTTTTAAGAAGGAAAAGAAATTGTGTATAGAAAGAAAAATCCTTTTATATTTATTTTTCATTTAAAAGGAAATAGATTTAAAATCAGAATATGCAAGATTTTCAGATTTGTAAACTTTGGAATAGTGTGCTTCCCTGTGAAAAAGGTGATGCGCAAGCAAATGTGGAGAGTGTGTCGCTAAAGTCGTACTCTTGGTCCTAGTTGAAAAATAAGAGACGCTTATTTCGGTTTAAATCTGCTGCTGTTTCAGCGGGTGGCTTGTCCGTTGGCAAATGCCATAAGTAACAACAAATAACAACTTGCACTGCTCTTTTATTGTTATTTATTGCTATGAAGACTTCCATTAGAACTGATTATTAAATTTCATGTAGTCAAGGTATTACATACTTCTCATACTAGATGAAGCTTTATAAGTTCGACATTATAAAAAACCATCAAAGCTTGCAATATCAATCACAAGTACGACAAGTACGACCCCTCCAACGAAAAGCACATTAAGAACCACTTCTTACACCAATCGAATCTATATTATTTCTACGATTCGATGTTAACAAGGAAACCGCGCAGAAATCCTATAAGTATATCAGTTGACCAAAACTTTGAAATTACATTTAATTTTTAATTTTAGTGGTAAAATAAAGCATATAATTTTAGTAACAAAATATAACTACATAGAATCAGTATTACATTCGTTCCTTAGAAAGACAATCCCTCTTCAGGAAAATAGGTTGTAGATAGCAGTTCAATTTTACTTACAATAATTCAGCGATCAATAAACATTGTGGGATTAAGTTTCTTTCAATGAACATCAATAAAGTGAACAGCAACGAAATTTATACTAACTATTAAAAGAAGCAAAAACAGCTGTGGATCTATATCACAAAACAAACCTGAAAATCTGTTTTTTGAAGAGATATTTTCGGACGGGGCAAGCTTGTCCCTTTTAAGAATGTGTGAAATAGTAAAAATAGCTGATGTCCCCGTTTTTAAAATGGCAATATTTACGTTTTGTCTTATTTTCAAAAATTTTTTATGATGAACGCTGAAAATTAGAATTAGGAAATGCGTTCATGTCCAAAGTCAACAATTTTTATGCGATAAAAGAGGTTGATAACAGCATTTTTAGATTACAAAACAGAATTTTAGCATTTGTATGAAAGAAAATTTCGTGGAACTCTTTTTGAGGCCGGTTACACACACAGCGGATTTTTCAGACGTGGCCAAGTCATCATAACCGCCATAACAGCAGTAGTGTTTTCAACTATATTAGAGCTTACACATTAGGCGGGAAAATAAAGGCGCAGATGTTTTGTCCTTGGCGAATGCTGTGCAGACGCCAGCTGCCACTGGCACCAACGGGATTCTGATTTCCGTAGTTCAAATAGTGGCGCACATAATAAAACGCAAGGTTACACACTCAGCGTTTTTTAACCTCTAGTGTTGCTTTTTCACATTTAGTTTTATTCTACAGAGTGAAACACGATTTTTATATTAACATCAGTAGTTTTTCGTCTATTCTGAGCATGAATGAGTTAAATATTGATAAAGAAAATTTAATTGCGTTTGTCCAGGAAAATCCTGTTTTGTGAGATAAAACCCTCGATATATTTAAATACAGAAACGCTACCAGAAATGTGTGGAATGAAGTTTGTTTAGAAATTTGTAGGGACTTTCCTAAATTGGAAGAAAATGAGAAAAACTATTTTCGCATGTCAATAGTTTATGGTATATACTTTTTAGAAGGCAGAAGTTATAAACAAAACTATTTGGAGAATTTAGACATGAAAGTGATAACACTCTATAAAACCAGATAACTTTTATTTACCTTTGACCCATAGTTTCTGGATTTAATCATCAATTCTGTTTATTTCTGAAATGTTTATATCGGGCTATAATTAGAACACCTTTTATAAGGAAAAACATGAAATATTATTGGAAAATCGGTTACAATATTTTGTTTTTTCATTAGAGTTTTATTATGCTAACCTTTTATTTCTAACAGAAATATCTTACAAGTAACTAAAGGTTATGCAAAGAAAAATGGTAAAAAAGGTAAAAAGAAAGATGTTCTTCCTTTGAATACTTGTTTTAAGGAAGAAAAATGCATATATTATCTATGGTCGATATTATGAGGATCAGAAAGTTTTTAAATCCTAGACATCTGCCAGGAAACCTTTCTTGCATTTGAAACAAAAGTATTCACATTGTTCCCTATGAGTCCTTGTCTTATTATCTCATCTCCTAGAATAACTTCTAATCTAACTACTGACATTGTATCTTCGATCATGTATCCAGCTCTACTCAGAACATAATTTAGAAGATTGAACATAATTATGAAGACTCATCATCATCAAACTCGATGAGAGATAAAACAACAACTGCTGAAAACTATGCTCGGTTTAATTATTATGTTGGCAAAAGAAGTTCAGTAAATTTTGATGATTCATCAAAAGACACTATTTTCAATTCTATATGTATATAAATCTTATATATAAGATTCTATTAATATTTGTTTGTTTTCATAGAAATGCATCAAAAAGAACAATTTCTACATGCCGAAAACAATCCCACAGTTTAGTGCTTTTGCGCTGAATGGTGTCTTTAACCGCCCATGTAATTCATCAAAGGACACTATTGATATTCTGAAGTAGTTGAATAATTTCGAGTCGTCTTACCTCAAATCCTGAAATAAACTGTTAAAACTCCAAACTCTTTCCTTGAAATCTGAAGCATGCAGTTGTCTACTGCCTGCTTCGTTTCAAGGAGCGCGAACAATCGCCACTTGACGAATTTAACTGAAAAAAAAAATGGGATTCCGTCTACCGGTTGTCCAAAAAGTTCCCGTACTCCAAATTTAAAAAATCATTTTCCATGATTTTTTTTCAAGTATATTAAATTTTGCCATACGAGCAATGAAACCATGGACTTGCATGAAGCTTTTTTCGGCGATCGACTTATCTCAAAAAATCTTTGTCCACCTCGATCCCCTGATCTGACCATACCGGATTTTTTTCTGTGGGGATATTTAAAGGTCAAAGTTTATGAAGGTGATCCTCAAACAATAGATGATTTGAAAATCGCAATTACCTAAAGGATACAAGAACTCACTCCTAGCATGTTAAAACGCGTTTCGAAAAACATGCGCAAACGAGTTCAGCTTTGTCTCCAAGGAAGGGGTGGACATTTTGAACATTTATTATAAATGTAAGTTCTGTGTTTTTTCCTTAGTTATGTTAAAAGGGCTTTTTATCATTGGCATAAAAATAATTATTTTTAAACCTGTTGTCTTTGTAAAATAAAATACAAAACACCAGTACGGGAACTTTTTGGACACCCTGTATTTTGTGGTATTTAGAGGAGCAATATTTCAGCTTGTTAATTCTTTATCAGATATTTTATTTTTCAAGTTCTCTCTCTTTATATATATATTTTTAGTTGCTAAATTATTTATTATATAAGCTCTTTGAATGAATTTTTTTTACCAGAATTTGATTAATGATTTAAAAAACAATTTTTTTCTATACTTTTTTAAGAAGGAAAAGATTGTGTATAGATAGAAAAAATCCTTTTATATTTATCTTGCTTATAAAATGAAATAGAAATAAAATCAGAATATGCAAGATTTTCAGATTTGTAAACGATGGAACAGATAAGTACGACAGAACGAATTGCAGTTTTAAATGTTGCCTTTTATTGAAAACATCGAATCATACGATTTATTTAGAAACTTCCAACTTTAATTGAGTTGTTTTAGATTGCGAATACTAAAAAACTTATTTTTTTTTTAAAAAAAAGTTTCATTTTTGTTTACAATATTGTCACGAAGACTGAATTAGCGACACGGATAGCTAGAAACGATTGCGTTCATTAGCACCAAGCAACTCGCTGGAGAACAGAATGAACTGAGCCGAAATCCGCTTTTACACATCTGGAGAACATTCGAGAATCATCTCGCTCGAATAGTAAAGAATGTTCTAGAATCATCCGGATTTTACAGAAGTAATAAGATCAATTTTAAATTAAAACTCCAGTCTTTGGATAAGATGCCCTGGCCAGGAACGGAAGGATTTTCAGTCCAATGCTCTGCTAATGGAGCCATGGTGAATTATAACAGTACTCTTTTTGCGGCAATATTTAAGCTTTGTTTAACTATTCAATTATTTTTTATGGGTATGAAAACTTTCATCAGAAACAATTTATAAATTCGACTTAGTAATATAAATTAGTACTCATCTTTTGCATTTGATGTCGTTTCCCAAGGTACGAGACCTTAAAAAGTGTTTGTTAAGAGTGCCATATACAGAAAAAAAAAACTCGATGTCGACGAAAGCGCCTCCTATCGGTGGGGGTGAGAGGGCGGTGACTAAGCTAACGAAAGAAGCTTAAAAGGTTTGATTGACAAGCCGAATAACACCCAACCAGAAAAGAATTCCTGGTCCCCAGGAGATACTGCTGTGTGGAAGTGTTACATTCAGAAGGTCATTTGACCCACCCCCAATAAAACTTGCCCTTTCTCATTGTAAAGGCTTCTCGGAAACGGACACCTGTTTTCGGAGACATCACCCCCCGTTTGGAAAAGCTACTCTTTGAGCTAGATATTTTAGATTTTCTCTGCTTGCCCAGAAAATCGTACTGAGGGCAGCGGGAATGTTAGAAGGACTCTTAGAACATAGAATTCATCACAGATTAATTATTGAAGCACTACGAGTTTGGGGCATTTAATTAATTTTCATAATTCTGTTAATATCGTAGAATCCTGTAATTAAGAAGGAGTAATTAAATAATTTAATATTTATAGAATTTTATTTGACACGACTTTATTTTTAACACTTATTATGTTTATTAATTTTTCAATCCAGGAGAATGGGCAAGATCTACTTGTATGAAAATGTTAGACTTCGGACTCATTTCCGAAGAATAGGTTCAATCCTTTATCTCAATAGTTTTATTACTAACAGTGAATTTTAATAAAATGTCCCTTTTTTAATTTTTTAAATAAATTATTTATTTAAAATATATATTGAATTGTCTTAAATGAGAAAGGAAATGAAAAAAAATTAAGTTGTATTTTTCAACTTGTGCAACATTGCCCGGTGTTTCTGTGCAGCTGGGATGCTCCAGATTTCTGCCTGATTTTCGCAAAAAAGACAATATCCTAAATTTTAATTAAATGGCACATTTGTACCACATTAAAAAGAAAAGATAAATATATTTAATTTGGAAATAACGCTAGGATGGATTCTATTCATCAGCTTTCCTAAACGTGGGATATAACCAACTTAATACAATTTACATAAATTGGAAGGAAAAATAATGAATTAAATTGTAAAATGCACATATTGGATTGAATGACTCCTGGTTTTGAAAATTTTTAAACTATTAATTGTGTGATTATTTCTAAATCTATTTTGTTTTAATTATTTATTGGATTTTGAAAGTACAACCATTCATCTGCTTAGCCAGGATTTGTTGATATATTTTGTATCGGAATCTGGAAAGAATTTGTTTCAATAAAATATGGTTAATATGGTCACTAACGTTAAACACAAAGAAAAAGAAAAAAAAAGAGTAAATAACTGCAAAGCTTTCTCTCTCTAACATTCATAATGAGACAAGACTGTTCCGCCTATCTGAAAGCTTGTCAGCAATTTTGTTTATTTGGATGTAACTAAAGTTTTTTAAAAAGTTGTGCGAGATTCAATTAAATAATTTGGTTGGAATATTGCTTCGTACGAATTAGAAATTATGATTACTCCTATGTCACCAGGAATTGATAAACAAATAGTTGTAAATTATATTGTTACACAAATGCTTATACATTAAAAAGTATTGTTTTTTTTGTCATATAAGAAAACGTTGTCATAAAAGCAGTGACCAACTTAGTTTTAGTCAATTTTTATAATTCAGATTTATGGTTGCTAAAATTTACTTGTTCTTGATTGCTTACTCACACGAGTATATTTAACTTCAAATTCTATGAGACATTTAACATTTAAAACTTTTCTAAAAACCGTATACCATTCCGCATTTTATGCAATGCATTTCTTTTAATTTTCAATATTCTCAACTGAAATAGGAACTTGAAAAACGAAAGTGTTTAAACTTCAACTAATACAAAAACTTTCTCATTCAGTATTATTTATACGCTGTACAGATAATATTCTAATCTAATATTAATTAATTTTACTAACATTGAGCCTTATACCTCCAATAATTTATTACATTAAAGAATAACAAGATCTAAAAACTTTATAAAATTTATAATGCTATAACTTGACGAAACTATTAACAGCACAAAATTAATTATCTGTTTAATGATAACACAGTTTTCTTCATCAATATTTTAAAGAAAACATTTTTGATTTCCAATCAACTGAATCATTCACTAAAACTGAATAATTTATGAATTTTGAGTATCGTTCTTCTGCAAAAACTGACGATTTTAGACCACTTCATAGACGGTCTCAAAGAAGATACGCTACCAGGATTCCTCGACGGTGATTGGATTGATTATTGATTATGGAAATATTGATTGATCTAATATTGATATGTAAAAACTAACAGATTTGATAGCAGAAGACAGGAAGTTTATTTATTTAAAACTCGAAGTATGAAGAGTATTTTTCAGAATATGATTCCTTAGGACAAAAAGACTGTGTAAAATGTAACCTTCATAATTTTTTTATAAGAACATTTATTGACTGAAGTCATATAAAATATTTATATTTGCATCATTTAAATGTTTTGAAAGTAAAATTAAAAATTGAATTTTACGAAAAATCTGTGAAATTTTTGTTTAATAATTCTTTAAGATGTTATGAAAATTACAAAAGATTTAAATGAAATCTGATATGCATATTTCAATGTATCGTGTCAGAACATAATTTCTTGAACGGCCAAGCACCATGTGCTCGTGCAATTTAAATTGTATTTTTATTTATTTTAATGGTTTCATTGAATGAGTTCCTTTAGTATTGCAAACGATCCAAAAAAAAAAAACACTTTATCTCGCTTGTATTGTTAAAAAAAATATCATTTCCTATTCATTACATTTCATATAATCACGTGCTCAAAATAACGTTATTCTAGGTTTTATTGGCTGTAGTCATTAATTTATTTTTTTAAATTAGAGCTTTTGTAAATGCTATGGCAACGCATTATTCAAAGCTGATTTTTCGATATGCTCGTGCGGATAATAAAATTTAAAATGTTTATTTTTCACCTACGGATTTTTGTTGACACCAGAAAACCTCATTCCCAAAATATGTTCTGACTTGATAATAATTATTCTGCAATGTACATACAATTTCAATACTGAACGACTCTGCTTTCAATTTTCATATTTAAAAAAAAGAATAAAAGTTGTACTTGATTTCAAGAAAAAACGTATATATTAATTACAATTTAACCTCTCCACTCTAATTTATCGTTTAAATTTTATGCACTCTGATAGAAAATTAATAAGAGATAAGTAATATAATGAACAGAACTGCTTAAGGCCTACATAATAATATGACACAATTATATAGCTATCAAAAACTGAAGATTTGATAGCTAAATATTTTTCAAAAAAGGCTGTTTAGAAACCAAGTTATATAAAATATGTAAAGCTTTAGATATCTTTTCTACTATTGAACCAGCTGATCGTCAAAGGTGACTTTTTAATAAAGATATTGCTTAGTGAACTATTGTAATATATATATACACATATATACATTTTTTACTCTTTTATGACTATAGATATCAATGATTTTGAAGAAAACCCATTCAGGAACTTGAGAATATTCAAGTATTAGTAAAAAATAAAAATATATATAAATTTTCTTAAATCTTACTTTCTTTAAAGAATTATTACCGCTAATTGTTTTTTTTTTGATAAAAACAATCTTATTTTTCAATTTATAATAAAATTAACCATTATTTATTGCAAGATATATGAATAAGATAAATGATGATGATGTCGTGTCCGCTTTTTACCGCGGAAAGAGGGGTGCAGTAGCTTCTGAGGGTATCAACCCCTGAGCACCCGAGGGCAGAAGTCTGACTTCTAGCTCATATGAAGGTGAAACACACACACATACGCCCGCACAGCCCCTTTTCACAGGGGGGCACATTCACCCATCTCACAGATAGCACACAAAGGAACAACCATGCCCGAACCGGGACTCGAACCCGGGACCTCCAGAACACGAGGAAGACGCGCTACCTCTGTGCCAGCGAGCCGGTAATAAGATAAATGTATGTACAAAATCTCATAAACACAAGATCAAATAAATAAAATTTTTACAAAAAAAGAATGCAGACAAAATAGCATTGATTTATGAATTGTATGTAAAAAAGTACAGTTATAAAAATATCCAGAGAAAAAAAAGCTATGAAATCATCAGTGCTTTTCTCCTTTTTTTTCCATTAATTTTTTTTCTTTTGATCCTGTATAATCGCAAAAGGATCGGAAGTTTCATTCATTCGAGATATCTGAAATCAACTAATTTTGGCAATAAACAGTCAAATTAAAAGAATCTTAATTATTTTTTTCATTGCCAAAATTTTGGATTTATGAATAATTTTTTCTGCCGTCCACTTTGAAAATGAAAGTTTTTTTTGTGTGTGTATGTGTGTGTTATATGCAGCTGGACCTGCACTTGGAAAATGAAATTTATGATTTTTATTAATGGTTGTTTTTCATCTTTGCTTTTTTTCCAAAATAAATTTAAAAAAAACTTTTATTACTTCATCCGGAGTAATATTTGCTGTGCCTTTTACTTCTGAAATTCTATCACTACCAATTAGCCCGTCCGGAAATGCTGCTAAATATGCAAAATTCAAATTCTTTTACATTCGCTGAAACGAGTGCAGATTGTGAAGGGGCAGATGACCACAGCTGTGATGGTAAACAAAATAAAACAAACAAAAACGAAAGGCAGAAAGAAAAAATGCTTAGGGGGAAATTTGAAGACGGGGTGAAGACCAGATAATAAAAGTAACAATCCATCACGTGGTAAAAGGAGGGTTTAGTGTGTATTCCTCCGCGAAAGGGAGGAGTTAAAGGAACTTTAGGGGGGGGTTCAAATTATTCATCCAAGTTTAAGTATAAAATGCTGTTTTTACACATTCTCCTAATTTCTTTTTTTTAAAAAATTATATGTATCGGAAAGAAGGTACCAAAACGAATGTATTTCAGTTGCTAGTTTTATTTTATTTATGACAGATTTTTTTTTAAAATCGTTTAAATGGCGCCCTTGACATTTTTCAATTTTTATTAAATATTTAAAAATATTCTGACACGCACGGAAAAAAAATTCCTTCGGGAGAAACCTTTGTTTTTATTCCCTCTTGCGATGGCAGAATGACTTCATAATAAAACCCCGTAATAGCAAACGAAACACGGGACAATATTTTCCCATAGGATAACATTACGTTTGAAAATTGTAGGTGGCGTGTATACGGCACTCTTAAAAATATAGTATTATCTGCAGTATTAATCAATTAATACAACATTACTGATGAAAACTGCAAATAATCGTCGAGATGTTGTCTACATTACTGAATTCTTTGGTGCCTCAGGATTTATATACATTTATGACAAAAACACAACTCGTCACATTGAGAATTGTAATGAAAATTCTATATAAATTATTCTTTAGAATTTTAGTGGTAAACACAAATCCGCTTTTTATTTTAAATAATTTGTACCATGAAAGTTTTAAAATATTCGCTTATTTTAGTATCATATGCACACCAATGACGGTTTCAATTAAAAAAAAATATTTCTGAACTTGCTCATTCTTTAAAAATAAAAATTCCTCAAGACGGATATTCAGGTTATAGGTAGCGCTACAGATTTCCTTGATTTTGTTCAGTAATTAATAAAACTGGCGGGATTAAATTTCTTCCTACTGAGTGTAGAAAAAAACAATTGCAATGTCATTTGTGTTTACTATAAAAAGAGGCAACGATTAATACAGATTTAGATCAGAAACGAAGAGGTGTGGTCTCTACAAAACTTTCTCGCATGTTCTTTTATAAAGTCATGCCAGAGAACACCTTACATAAGATTGCCGTGCATTAAGGAATATTTTCTGGCTTGAATCTATCATTCTTCTAACAGGCATAAATAGTATCCGAAAACAGAATGTGTGGTTTAGACGTTAACATCTTCCCATAGTATTATTTCTCAAATATTGCATTTTCAATAACCTTAAAATTTAAAAAAGTAACCTTTTTGATGATATCTATTTCATTTCTTTACAATATTTCCTTCTCTTTTCATATACATATACGTGTGTGTATATGATAAAATTCAATTTCGTCAGTCTAAAAAAGAAAAAAAATCATGTGATTATCCAAACGTTGAAATTAAGTTTGAAATTGGGCCTTTAAAGAAACTCCCAAGAAAAATAGTTTTGTCTTCTGTTTTTATCTCACACTATTCACATTTTTAAATTTGTACACCAGTAATTAGAACTAGACCATTTTAGATAAATTTATGCCTTTCTGTCTTAAAACGAAATCTTTTTTAAGCGCATTCTATATTATTCGTTTCATCGAGAAAAAAAATCTAACAATCTCTGCGAACAAGTTGATGGCCACAGACGATTAGTTATCATCATTTTTTTAAAGATCGTCCATGTATAAAGACTGATTTTCTTTTCTAATATATAACTACATAAGTTTCTAAATATTGGCTTCAAAACCGTTATGCGCGAAGTGCATCTGTATTATCTGAAGAAAAGACAAAGTGTGAAAATATATCACAAAGTGTGAAAAGACAAAGTGTGAACATATGTTGTGATGTTCCAGGCTATATTCCTAAAAAAACTTTTTACCTGATTTTTACAAACAGTTTTATAATAATTTCTTTTTCCTTACTCTTTTCGAAAAAATAAAATAAAATAACGGTCCGACGAAAGAAAAGATAATCTACATTAATATTATTTATAAAATGAAATATATATGAATTTAATTGGAATCAAAACAATCAATGGTACCACATTTGAAGAGGATAAAGCAGATAAATATTTCATAATTTATACAAATTTTAAAAATATCTTTTTATAAAAGATTCCAATCACATGATTTATTTAGTGATTCAGGCCAATAAATAACTATTCATTGCGTATGTCTAAAGTGAAGTTGTAGATATTCGCTTTAAATAAAATATTTTATGTCTGTTTATAATAATTTTAATTTGTTCCGCTATTTTATTTTTATTAATAGTTATGAAAATTTCCATTAGAAATGATTATTAAATTTGATGTAACAAGGGAAATTACGTATTTCTATTACTAGATGGCGCTTCAAAGGCTTTGTGTAAACAACAAGCAAAGCTGCATCCACAGAGAAAGATATGATGTCCTTCTCTATGACTGCAATCTTAATCAAAAGTACTACTTTGCTCTCGAAAGCCTAACTGTGAATCACTTCTTATAAAACCAATTGAAACCATATAACTTTAGGAATCAACGCTTGCAAACTACTGAAACACATTATGAGGTTATTAGCAACGATGACCAATATTATTTAAAGGTTTTTACTTTATAATCTTAGCGGTAAAATTTAAATCTTATTTGCTTCGATATAATAAATAAACCATGAAAGTGATTTTTAATCTAGTATTGCATTCCTTCCTTAGAAAGACGATGGTTTTGCATAAAACAAGTTACAGATAGCAGTTCAATTTTATTTACATCTGTTCAGCGATTCATAAACAGGGTGGGATTAAGTTTCTTCCCATTGACAGAAATAAAGTGAACACAACATCATTAACCTTCATATTAAAAGAGGCAAAGGCTAATGCAGATTTATATGAAAATAAAAATGAATATCTGTTTTTTTTTTTGCAGACATTAGTACGGATGGGGCTGTAATGTCACTTTTAAGAAGGTGCGAAATGGTAAAAATGGAGAATATCTCCGTTTGAAGATGCAAATCTTTACATGGCGTCTAATTTACAAAGTTTATATGATAACTCTGAAAATTAAAATTACAAAATACGTTCATGTCCAAAGTCAGCAATTTTTATGTTATAAAAGAGGTGGATAACAATATTTTTAGATACATAACACAATTTTTTCATTAGTATGAAAGAAAATT
>JAOUZG010048984.1:79543-128682 GCA_026289955.1 Argiope argentata | reverse complement strand
GAGGACATAGACAAAGTTGCAATCTTGGTTGGATCCATGACCATATTCAGTAATGAAAACAATATCTAATTTCTATGCCACCGGGCCTCTCCCTTATTTTTTGGAACGCCAATGGGCTCTAAAACAAAATGTTTGACCTTCGCTGCTTTGTTGACGAGAGAAAGCCAGATTTAATACTGCTACAAGAAACCAAACTAAAAAACGACTACATGCCTTTCCTACCCAACTATGTATTCTATAGACAAGATGGCCCACAAAACCCCTCATGTGGAGGAACCGGAATTTTTATCAAAAATAATTTAAAGCAAGAAGAAATCTACATTCCAAATATAAATCATATTGAAAACACTATAATCAAACTATCAATTAAGAATAGACCACAAATAGTTATTGCATCCGTCTATATCCCATGTAAAGCAAATAAAAATTTTACGAATGATCTGGAAAAAATACTCAGTCTTAATGACTGTGTTATCATTTGCGGGGACATGAATACCCACCACACCAGCTGGAATTGCAAGAGAAATTCTTCTACTGGTAAACTTCTAATTAATTTTGCATACAATAAAAATTTAGATATCATAGCTCCTCAAACCCCAACTAGATTTAGCCCGAACTCTGCCACAACTATTGATCTGGCACTTGTCAAAAACTTTGCCTACGACTACAAAATAACCTCCATTAGTGACCTCCCCTCAGACCACAATCCCTTAGAAATAGAATTTGATTTCAACACTATGCCCCTTTATGTTAAAAGACATAAGGTCACCACTGACTGGGAAAATTTTAAAAACTCCTTAAACGAAAATGTAGAGGCAAAAATCCCCCAAATAAATAGTAACGAAGATTTAGAAAACGAGATATCAAAACTTATGTCAGACACTACAGAGGCCTACAATAATAGCTCCCGACCCCTCAAAAAGCACGAAGAACTATACCTGTCCCCTTATATTAGAAAACTAAAAACTAGCAGGAACCGAGCAAAAAAAGTATGGCAGAACAATAGAGACCCTGCCTTCAAAAACATTTATAATAAAGCGAAGAAAATTGTAGAAAGGCTGTAAATGACTACAACCGAAGCACATACCTTCAGCAAAATGAATTACTTACTGTTCAAGATAATTCCCTCTGGAGAACTACTAAAAAACTAAAACCAAAAAGAACCCCCATCCCCCAATTAAGAGATCCAATGACGAAACTCAAGGCCCATACTGATCTCGAAAAAGCCGAAATAATAGCGGGACATTTTGAAGAGCAATTTTGCCCGAACAATATGCCTGATAAAAACATAGAAAAAATGGTCGAAAACTCCCTCAAAAATTACTGGAATCAAAACCTGAGAAGCGATTTCACAGAAATTAAACCCTCAGAAGTCGTAGAATTCATAAAGAAAATAAAAATTAATAAAACCCCAGGTATTGACGGTATAACAAATAAAATGCTTAAAAAACTCCCAACCAAAATGATAATAAAAATTTCCAGCCTGATTAACAAAATTTTTGAACTCGGATACTACCCAAACTGCTGGAAAATTGCAAGAATTATACCTATTCTGAAACCGGAAAAGACCCCACCCTCCCCATAAGCTATAGACCGATTTCACTTCTACCCACTCTAAGCAAATTATGCGAAAAGATAATACTAACTAGGTATCTAGAATACAGCAGAGAAACGGGTATCTCTATACCACAACAATTTGGATTCACCGAAAAACTCTCCACAACCCACCAGCTACTCAGGATGATTGAATACATCCACGAGGGAAGGAAAAATAGAAAAATAACTGCGGGGAATTTCCTAGATATAGCACAAGCTTTTGACAAGGTCTGGATCCCTGGACTCCTCCACAAAATGATCGCCTACAACTTCCCCAAAACCCTTATAGAATTAATAAATTCATATCTAACTGACCGATATTTTACAGTATCAATTAAACAAACCGACTCCACAAAAAGAAAATCAAGAGCAGGAGTTCCTCAAGGCGGTATTCTTGCCCCTGTGATTTTCCTACTATACCTGAATGACATCCCCCCCAAAAAAATATCATGATAAGTCTATACGCTGACGACACTGTTATACTTGCGCAAGGACATACCCCAGCCAAAGCAATAACCCCGCTCCAAAATTACCTAACAAACCTAGAAAGGTAGCTGAGCAAATGGAAAATACAGTTAAATGTCGAAAAAACGGAAGCAATACTATTCTTAAAAATAAATAAATAACTAGCCCAAAATCAAAATATACAACACAGAAATCAAATGGCAAAATGAAGTGAAATACCTCGGCGTCACAATTGAATAGAACCTAAACTACAGAGCGCACATAAGCAAAACGCGAGAAAAATTCAATAAGGCTTTTAGGGCACAATACCCTCTAATTTGCAGGAACTCCAGGCTTTCTCTCGAAGGCAAAGTGCTAATATACCTGGCATACTTAAGACCAATTTTGACATATAAGTGTCCAATCTTAGTGGCAACAGCTAGTTCAAACCTACAAAAAATAGTAGCCCTTGAAAATAAAACCCTCAGAATGATTGTTTCAGCCAGATGGTTCCACCGTAATAGAGAAATAATAAAAGCCCTGAACATAGCCCCAATAAAAGAATTTATGAATAAACTAGGGAAAAACTTTTATGGTCGTATCATCAATATAGACAACCCCACATTCACAATTCTGCCGCGATACGATATTAAAGATCAAGCAAATAAGCGGAGACCCAGGTGCTCACTTAACCTCTAGGCATTCCGCCCACTCCTAAAGTTTATTTTTTTATTTATTTCTCTTTAATAAAAAAAAAGAATTTACTTTTTATTTACTTATTGTTATATATAGATATTTAATTATTATCAATCAGTTCACTCTTGAAAATTTAATTACCACACAATGCTAAACTAATGATGCACACTCTATATCTCAATAGGAAAATTTCCAAAAGTATCAAAGCCCAAATTTTCTAGATTTACAGATGGTGGGGCCTGCTGCCCCAATGAGCTGTAACTCCCCGTACAACTAAAACTTATTGTTCTTAAAAAAATATATCATTTGTGAAACGTAGTTATTGAGTAATTAACGAAGAGAGAGCAAAACTTTTTCTGTTTCTAATGAATCTTAAGCAATGTACGTTGGAACAAATGGAAATAGTAAATGCAGTGTTTAATGCAAATGTTTTCTTCTAATTTAGTTTCTGTCTGGACATTAAAATTCTGAACTATTTGAAATCATGCTTAAATTAGTGGATAAAGTTTCAAAATTTTTTCCCAATGCGATAGAAAGGTTCTTTGTTCTCACATTAGAGAAATCAGAATTTTTATTTTTCGAACAAATAATAATAACCGTGAATGCTTTTCTATGTGTGAGGATTAGTTCCTTGCATGCGAGATCTTTACACCAGCAACTATAAAACCTGACGCATATATAATTTGGAGAAATAGAATAGAACATTTTAAATAAATAAAAACGAAGCGAAATTTACAACTGACTTTCATAAATTACATTTAGGCAGAAACAATTTTTCAAAAGGTATCAAAATTGAAAAAAAAAAATGTTTTAATGATATGAATTCAATAGTCTAGTAAATATTTTCTGAAATGTAGCATTTTTTTAAAAAAATTTCTGTCTTCCAACAATGGATTACTGTATTGTATGTAATTTCCAATAGTTTGTAAATGATACTGAAGCAAGTGAATATATAAAACTTTTCTAACAAGTTTTTATTTTTATAATAAAAGGAGTATGTTTTAATTTACCACTAAAATTGTATAATAAACTTTTTGAATAATTTTGGGACGGTTGTTTAGATAGATCGGAGCACAAAAAAAAATATTTAAAGGTCTCACTTCGAAGTTTGGTAAACGATTGCAGCGCCACCGCTGTTGGCGTTGTAATACAGGAACTAAACGAAAGCCGCGAATTTTCCAAACGAAATCGAAACTTAGCGCCATTTTGAGTGTTTTGGCTGTTGACGTCGGAATTTGAAAGATTATTTTTTAGCAATTGAAATTATTATTTAGCTTAGATTTATCTTGTTTTGTGAATTTTCTCTTTTTTACATGTTTAAATTCTCCTTTTTTTTCCTTCCTTGTGTACTGTGTCTTTTATATTTTTAGAATGGATGCTAACGCCGAACCTTGTGTGACTCCGGATAAATCATTGGGAAAATTCTCCTTGGGCCAAATGAAATGTTGTCTTTGTTGTAGAAGTCGGAATGAAGCACCTGGATTAATATTATTCAAGTTTCCTTCGGATGAGAGCAGGTATGCTTAATTGTTTTGAAATTAAATATGAAAATAAATAGTAATAAATTTAAATTAATTGATTTATAGAACATGCGGAATTTCCATTTCTGTTATTGAATAACTGTCGTATTTTGTAAATTTAATCATATAAAATAATATTTTTAGTTATCTTTTATTTTTAATTTTTTATTTATTTATTTATTTTATTTTTTATTATTTTTTTTAATCAGTAATCTATATGTTAATTTGTGTGTGTGTGTGTGTGTGAATTCAGCAATTCCAGCTGTGTAATGAACATTATTTAAATTTGTAAAAAATTACTACTGACACGAATTGTAAAATTCTATTGATTTTTTAGTTAAATTTAATGCTAGTTATTATTCAGTTTTTAGAAGATTATTATATTTGAAACTTATATGTATTTGAATTTAACTGAATAAATCTTATTGAGTGCTTCATGCTTTAAAGTGTTAAAACATTTCTTTGATTAAAATTTCACTGTCCATAATTAATATAAAGTTATTCATGTTGCAGTATCATAGTTAAGATGAGTCATAATGCTTTTTTTTACTAACATAATGTAAACTATTTCAGATATACTTATAATGTTGCCAGAACTTCAGGTTTTTGTCCTAATTTGATAAATTGAGAGGAATGATTTTCAAGAAAAGCTACCTATGCTACTCAAGCTCTCGTTTTTAAGGCACGTGGAATTGTGAAAAACTGGAAGCAGGTATAATAAAAAAAATTCATTTCTATTTAGTATATTTTGTTTGAAAATGCACATAAGTATCTTACTATTTAAATAATACAATCTTAAAAGAATAACATTAAACCAAACTGTACAAATCATATATGTTACTGTTAATAAATAATAAACTTCTTTCAAAAATAAATTTATTTACATTATAGGTATTAGGTTATTTTTTCACTTCCCTTTCTGTGGATTTTCCTTTGGAGAAAATAGTGCGAAAAGCAATTGAAACATTGCAGACATGTGGATTAGAAGTAGTGTGTATAATAAGTGACCAAGGTTGGGAATTACTAGTTTATTCTTCTTGTTTCTATAATTTATTTATGATCTAACTAATATTTTAACTTCTTTTTACAAATGTCTATTGCTATATATGAAGAATATTTTTTTAGGACTTCTTATATTGCTTTCTTTTTTGAGTTATTTCTCTGCTGTGTTAGAATTTTATTTTTACTTAAAAATTCCAGGTCCAAACAATAAAAAGCTATTCAAGGATTTGAAAATTACTAAAGATGAACCCTTCTTTTGGCACAATAGTAGAAAAGTTTTTGCTATGTATGATCCTCCTCACCTCTTGAAATCAGTGCGAAACAACCTAAAGAACCATGGGATATACTTTATAGATACTGTAGCTGGAATTGAGCCTCGAACATGCTATGCATCATGGAAACATATAGAAAAATTATATGAGTTGGATTCAAAAAGTGTAAGTAAAATAGTAATTTTAATATTTCTTTGTAAAGTGATAAAAGATTAGATTGGGGACATCTACTCTTATAGTAATTGTGCTATTATCTCTTTTTTTAGAAATTTTCTGCCTGTAGGAAGCTTACAAAAAAACATATTGAAGTATGTGGACTCAGGAAAATGAATGTAAAACTGGCAGCTCAGGTATAGATTATCATAATATAATATTTTTCTCATATTATTAATTCTAGCATTTCTGTTCTAAAAATGTACAACATTTACATAAGCATTTATGGATGAACTTGCCATACTTATTATATTCTGTAAAATTTACAAAATGTCTGATAAATGTTTTTTTAAACAAAAAAGATTAATTGATGTGCTAAATAGATAGTAAATTCAAAATCACCTTTTAGATTAATTTCTGTTTCTTTGATTCACATTCACTAGGAAGTTCAACTTTTATTCAATTGCTAGATTATTCTTAATAATGTGTAATTTATCAATATTTTTAATTAAAAAGATACAAGTTGCCTGAATTTTTTTCTATAATGTTTGTTTTATTTCTGTAGGTACTAAGTCACTCCGTAGCATCTGCTTTAAATTTACATGTGGCAGCTAATAATGTAGAGAGTAAAGGGATTGAAACAGAAGAATTCATTTGGAAGATTGATAAGTTATTCGACTCAGTTAATTCAAGAGCATTATATCATGAAAAAAAAAGAATTATGTTCATTAACTATGAACAGTTTTCATATTAAATTCTGGGAAGAAATGATAAAATGGATAGCAACATGGTATTTCAGATCAAGAAAAAGCAATAGGTTGTTGTACCTTGTAAAAACGGTTGGATTTTAACTCTAAATGCTTTCATTGGAATTTCTGAATATTTACTCACTAAAGTTAAATTTCTCTTTACAAATCGATTTAATCAAGATCCGTTAGAAAATACATTTTCTTCTGTGAGACGACGTGGAGGCTTCCGAGAAAATCCAGATGCTTATGAATTCAGACATACCATTCACAAAGTAATAATTACTAATTTTTTAAAGCAGTCAACAAACAAAAACTGTGAGGATGATGATGCTTCTACTTTGATCGATTTTACTTCTTTAAACAAAAAGGAATTGTATGAGTTGATAAATGAAAATTCTGAGGACTGGGATGAAGGAAAGAAACAAGATGACATGATAACTTGAACATAGATATTCTAAACATATTTGAAGAAAATGTTTTATCATATATATCAGGTTTTTTAGCAAAATTTTTTTTGTCTTCTCATGGATGTATGGAATGCAAAAAATTACTTATAAATGATGATAAAAATTTAGATAATCACATAATTTTTTTGTATTTTAAAGAATATGACATGTGTAAATCAGGATTAAAATGCCCAACTGAATATTTATTACAATATTTTTCTAAATTGCATGAATGTTTTTATGGAAATTTTAGCCTTTTTTACCAAAGAGATGGCATAAGTCAGAAATTCAAAACTGTTTTAAACCGAGTTAATTTAGAATTTTTTGATAATCACATAGAACACAAAGATGAAGTACATAGTTTTTTTTATTTCTTTTATACGGATGATGATTAAACATAATATCAAAAAAATGAATGATGAAATAACAATCTACTATTCTCGAAAAAAATTAAAAAAGGTTTTACATGTATAGTAAACATTAAAAAAGATTTTTTTTGAAAATTAATTAGCAATAATTATGCCAGTAATAATTTTCAGTCAGTCTGCCACTATTTTTAATTAACTAGATAAATGATGTTAAAAATGTTACTCAAACCGATTGATATCTTTTATCTTTTGATTTTATCATAGTTATTGTATTGGAACCTTTTTGTTATATGTTTTAAATTTATAAAACTTATCAATCTTTATTTTTAATTGAAATTTGTGGATTGTGTTAAGTTATTTTGTTCTTTAATAAAGTAAGATGACATTATTTAAATTGTTTGTTATTTATTTCATGATCATTCTGTAATGCTAAATATATGTATTTAATTTTGTTAGAATTTGTAAAAAAAAGTTATGAATTTAACTTTTACTCTTAAAATAACGTTGGTTAAATGAAATAAGAGTAGCCAAAGCTTATAAATGAGAGTAATTCAAGTTTTAAAGCCAGAATAAAATTGATTTGAAGTGGTCTAAGTTGGAATAAAATATTTAAAAACTCATAAATGGCATTTTAAAATCTACTGGTATATATTATAATTAAAAGAAAGAGAAAATTTACAATCAATAATATAAAATTTATTGTAATATGAAATTCATCAAAGTGTAAATTTTCAAATTTTTTTCTTTAAGTAGTCAAAAGTAAGAATTTACCTTACAAATGAACAAAAAAAAATCATTTCCAATGGAAGAGAATTTTTTAAATAATTTTATGGAGTTTCATTGAAAAGAAAATATGTAATCTAATTAATCTTAAGTATGGAGATAATACATATGAATTTCACTACTATACAACAAACAGGGATGATTTTTTTTTGTTTTTATATAATGGAAAGAATAAATAAAAAAATGATTTCAGATAACAATTTGTTTGGGAATATTATTCCAGTACTGCAATTTGACCGAGTAAAGTCAATATAATGAATGTAGCTGCGTTGTTGACATCCTTATCATGACGTCACGAAGAAAGATGACGTCATTTCACCGCGAACCAACGTCAACAGCGGTGGCGCTACTGTCTATGTGAATGCCCATGTTAAAAAAGTTGCCATTAGTGCCTATGAGAGTGAGACCTCTGGATCATATCCTTCTCTGTGGATCGGAGCTAGTGGCTGGTGCAGCTTTATCCCCGACCCGTCCTTTTCAGGATACCGGAGGGCTCTGAAGCTGGAGATAATAGAAAAAGATTATGCTATGACGCAAACCTAACTGATAAGACAGCTGATCCAAGACGCTCAGTCTGCAAATGTGATCGTTGCAACAGAGTCGCAGAGCTTGACAAATCTATTCATGTTTTAAGAACTGAACTAGAGATACAACAAGAGTTACTAAACGGACTCAACAGAGGAATCTCCGGGCCATACCCCTACAGAGAAAAATTGAAAAAGGAAGTTGAGAAATGGAATGTGGAATTGCAAACACTACAAGGTGAGCTAAGTTCTGCTTTATCTGAGGACTGCTTAGGAGACAATGATAACTTTGTAGCCCCTAGAAAGAAAGCAAATAAAATTAAGGATATCGCCCCAAATAAACCGCTAACATTGAATAATAGATTTGAAGCCCTAAAAGATGTAGAAATGGTTGAGAAAGAGGAAACTAATAGTGTAAATATTCCAGATAGAAAAATTCCCAAAATTCCCCCAATAATGCTAAAATTTGTTGATAGCTATAACATAATTCTTAAAGACATAAATGAAAAATTTGGAGTGAAAAATAATGTCCTTTCAAATGGTTTCATAAAAATTTTCCCAGGATCAGAAGATATGCACAGGACCATCAGGAAATATTGCGAAGAAAATAAACTTGAATTTTATATCATTCCCCCAAAAAATAGCCGCCTCGTTAAAATTGTGATAAAAGGATTGCCAATTGACTTTGACCAAGAAGAAATCAAAAATGATCTTAAAAATAAAGGATTTAATGTTAACAAAGTAACCCGGCTAACACAATACAAAACAAGGAACCCCCTTCCCATCTTCCTAGTTGAATTAATAAAAAACCATGTAATAGACGAGATTTTTAATCTTAAAGATATAGGCTACCTAAGAGTCAAAATAGAAAGCTACAGGGGACGGAATTCCGTCTCCCAATGCTTTAATTGCAACTTATTTGGACATGTAGCAAATAACTGTTCTATGAAACCCCGATGCCTCAAGTGTGGAGAAGCACATCAAACCAGATGCTGTAATTTTAAAGAAAAAGTAGAGTCCCCCAAATGCATCAACTGGGAACAATTAGGTCACACGGCCACGTACAGGGGCTGCCCAAAATTCCCCAAATTAAGCACTCCCCTTCAAAACCGCGCAAATTACTTTAACTCTAATTTCAGAAAACCAAATTTCTCTTACGCAAACTCAGTAAATTCCCATCTCCCCCAACAAAAAATCAATAGTCAGGATGAACTAAATCAAAACAACCTACCGCAAGTAAATGAATTAAAAGATATGTTAGACGCCATCAATGAAATCAAACAACTATTTAATATGTTCCCCAACTTAATTGAAACAACTAAACAAATGAAAAGTGCTAGCGACCCCACAACCAAGTTTCTCATCTTCTTTAATGCTCTGTGCAAGCCAGCTACCCCATAAACTGATTGTCAAATTTTCCCTGCAAGTCTTTTATACCCACAAGCAGCAACCAATGTCAAACCTTCGTTACTTAGTTAGCCACGCCCCCAACCTTTTGGATACTCTGCAGTCTCTCAGTCCAAGGCAGTTCTTTGTTCGCTACGCTCACAACAACATCTCCCAAGCTCGAGGATTAAGCCCCTACGGGGCTAGGTGCCTCGTTAAAGAACTCATAAGAGTTGTATGAATAAAAATTTTTGTCCAATTCATTAAAAGGTTCATCAGTTTACCAGAACCTATGTTATTAAATAGAATATCACGTTAACATAGGCTACCTTATAAGCGTTAATTATATAGCAGGTTGTATAAAGTCTGCAGAGCTTAAAAAAGTTTTAGCTGGGAATTCGAGTTTTAATTTCCCTTATTGTGTCGAATTTTTAAATGGCTTCTAATGAAAGTTTTCACAGTTTAAAATAATGAAGAACTAAACAAATTTTAAATATTGAAAACAGAAATGAAATATTCTATTTAAAAATTAATTTTTCCGAAATTAAATTTTAAAAATTTAATTCTAAATATAAATTAATTTAATTGAAAATGAAATATGCAAGATTTTAAGACTTGTAAACGATGGAACTGATAAGTATTGTGGAATTAGAACAAGTTTAAATTCTGTCTTCAAAAACTTCGAATCATATGTTTTATTTAGAGACTCCCATATTATTTAACTTGTTCATTGTGGATACCATATATATATATATATATATATATTTGCGAAAGGGAAGGAAGGCTTTTTATTGGCATTTTAATTATATGAAAAGTAAGCGAAATTTATAAATCTTGATCATTAATTCTTAAATTAAATTTGAGAAGAAAAAATTTGCAAATTCTTTTTAAAAAATTAAAAAAAGATTTTTTTAATAACATCAATTCAATAGTCTACTAAATTTTTTCTGAAATTTGGCATTTTTGAAAAATTATTTTTGTCTTCTTTCCAACCATAGATTACTTGGATGTACTGAATTTCAAAATCGTTTTTAACTCAACTGATAATCTATCATTGTTTAAAACTAAAGAAAAAAAGGATTGAGTTTAATATCGGGTATGACGCATTACGAAAAAAATGAAATCCTAATAAAGCTTAAATGAAGATGGATGAATTGGACACTTTCTTTTTTAATAATGCCGTCATGTTATTTTATAGGATTCGATTTCAAGAATTCATGTACACAATGAATAGTACACAAGATTGACAATTAAAATGATGCATTTTTATGCCTAACAGTTTGAAGGAATCATTGACATGGAATTATATTTGAACGTTTTATTTGTATTAAAACATTATATATAAAATTTTGACGCGCAAAGCAGAAACATCAATCTTATTAATTTATGTCGAATATGAACCGTCAGATGTAATCAATGTGTTCCACAAATATTCTACATTTTTAAAAGTGCATTTGATTCAACAAGTAACTAATTTATGAGGATTCAAAATACTACTAAAATTTCTTAGAAAAAGGCCGATGTCATTGGAATCTACTAAATATAATGCAACTCTTTTCTGCAATTTAGTGAGATAAGTCTTTACATATTGCAAGGTATAAAAATATTTACGTATAAAAAACAAAAGCTGAAGGATAGACACAAATTGTGAAAACCAATATGCTTAAATATTTCGTACTAGAATTTCGAAGAAAAAAAATTATAGATGTTTCTAAATCACTCCTAAGAATTTAATCTTTTTGAAGCAAAAATTTTTAGATTAAAGAGAAGGTCTGATGTGTCAATGGGTTGTTCTAAATACAATACAATTTATTTTCTACAACATCATTATATAACTTTCTACTTACTGCATGGTATAAAAATCGCTACGTATGGTAAAAAAAATAGCTGAAAAATCGAAACAAATAGTGAAAACATATATGCTGCGATGTTCCGGAGTAGAATTTAGAAAAATGAATTATAAAGGTTTTACAAAAAGTTTTAGAAACATTTCTACTTTACGTTTTTCGTAGCAAAAATTTTGGAGTTCAAAGAAAGAACTTTTCTTTGTTGAAAATAAGAAATGTGCATTGATTTAAATAAAATCAAAACAATCAAGGTTTTCAAATTTATAGAAAATGGAACAGATAAATATTACACAATTTGCGAAATAATTAAACTTAGCTTTTAGCAAAATCTTCCAATCACATGATTCATTTAGGAATTTCGACATTCAATTGAATTATTATTCATTACGCTTATTTAAAAATTGAGTTGTAATTAAAAAAATATATAATATAATACGAAGAAAAAGAAATCTTCGATCGTGAATTTCATCATGCAAAAATATTATTTTTAAACCATTATTTGTGTTAATTAATTTACCAACTTAAACCGGTTTGAAACAATCACGAGATTTATATATATATACGTATATATAATGAAAAAATTTCTCAACTTTAATTTCCAATTTTTCTAAATGACAAGGTTTAGGAGCTTTCTGTAGGGAATCGGACAATAAATCACAATGAATTCCATTAGATAAGATAATATTAACAGAATACCGGAAATAGAAAAATCAAAACAAACATTTCAAAAAGAGCAGGTGAAGGATTTCAGGGTTTTTTTATTTTACGATGGGAAATTTAGTTTTTAATTACAAAAAAAATTAACCATTCAATTAACTGCAACAAAATTTAGCCTATGTTCTTTTGTAGACTATAATCTATCTCTGTGCTAAATTTTATCCAATTTCCTTCAGCCGCCATAACTTTCACATTTATAGTAGTAGTAATAGTATATATATATATATATATATATATATATATATATATATATAACTTTCATTTTCAATTTTTCTAACTGGTGAATATAGTTTTGGAGCTTGACCGATATTGAGGCGAAATCACAGCTATGATATCAAAGTTTTTCTTCAACCTTTTAAAAACGTATCTGATGTCAAGAAGCATAAGTTATAAGAAAATACCTCTAAGAGCAGGTCAAACTTTTAAAAACGCGTCTGCTTTCAAAAAAAATATACTTAATAATAATGGAATAGTTATAAAAGCATGCAAAAAAAATCTTCAACCGAAATTACCGGTTATTTTTTGCCCGTAAATAACGGAGACATCAAAACCTCCTAACCAAAACAGCGTCATGTTCTCACATGATATTTCCTTTTTGTTTATAATACTGAAAATTTGTTTTTTGTTCATATTTTAAAAGTATGATTTATAAATGTGAACACTTACAATAAAATTGATGCAATAAGTTATTAGTATTCATGTCTAACATTAGATGTGAAATTTCTAGCTGCAACCTTGTTAATTCTTAGTGTTCTTATCAACATGCAAAGGAGAAACGTTAATCAATTAGCACTAATACACCATTTATTGACTCATAAACTGATGTTCTTCAGGTCAAAGGCACCGAGTCCTTGCGAATGAAGGACACGATTTCAGAATGTGATGAATGATTATTTAACATCACTACAGTTATAAGGATAAAAATAATTCAACGAATTTCAATTTATAACAATACTGGTAAATTGAAATTTACTCTTTTTACAATTAATGATAGTCAAAAATTCTACAACTTAATTACACTTAATTGAGAAATTGAATGAAGATTTTAACTGACATTTTAATTATATAAAAACGAAGTGAAATATATAATTCACATCATAAAATTCATAAACTGCTTAAAAAACAAATTTCAAATTTTTTAAAAAAACATTTCCATTGGAATAATAAAAATTTAATTGTTTAGTATATATTTTCTGAAATACTGCATTTTTTAAAAAATAACTTTTGTTTGTCTTCCAACAACAGATTACTATATTGTATGTGACTTTCGATGGTTTGTATATGATACTGAAGCAAGCAAATATATTACACTCTTCTCACAAATATGCATTTTTTAAAAAAAGGAGTATATTTAAATTTACCATTAAAATTGTACAAAAAGCTTTTTAAATATCTTCGATTATAATTAACAATGTAATGCATCTTTTAGATTAGCTCTTTAAAAGAGTGCTTAGGCTTAATAGGTCTTAATGTGTTTAACAAGAATATTTATCTTATGTTAGTAATATGTTTTGTGTTGATTAAATCTGCAGGGTTCTTTACAATAGCCCTTTATAAAAGCCTCTCAGCTAGTTAAACAACGTCTAATTTTTAAATTTCCTTTTTTAATCGAATTCATAAATCGCTTCTAATGGAAATTTTCATATCTTTTAAATTAAATAAAAAATTTAATTAAAGAGCTAAAACGTTTTAAATATTGTTAAGCAATATTAAATATTTTTTTAAATTAGTTTTTCAGCATTAATTATAAAAAAAACTTAATTGTAAATGTAGATGAATTTAATTAAAATCGAAATATTCAAGGCTTTCAGATTTGTAGGTGATGGGACTGGTACGTAATGGAGAATTAGTGCTGGTTTAAATGTCTTTTGTTCAGAAAAATCGAATCGTATGATTTAGTTATAGGCTTCGATATATAATAACTTGTTACTCTTTGTTGATAGCGAAAAATGTCATATATATGTTCTGTCATTTATATATTTTGGAGAAAGGGAATGAAGACTTTTAATTGGCATTCTCGTTAAATAAAAACAAAACGAAATTGAAAATTTTCTAACGTTAATTATAAAAATATTTTTCCACAAAATTTTTTAAGAAAAGTTTTCTTTTCAATAACAACTAGATAAATAGTCTAGAAAATATTTATTTTCTAAAATCACGCATTTTGTAAAAATAAATTTTGTCCTCCTATCAAAAACGGATTAATTTGTTACCCTAAATTTAAAAATTCGTTTTCATTTTTCAAAGGTATTAAATCTAATTATATGCTATCATTGTTTAAAACTAATAAAAAGGTTTACATTTAATATATGGCATGATGCATTACGAATAAAAAAGTGAAATCACATTACCGTGAAAATGACGATGGATGAATTGGACATTTACATTTTCAATAACACTATGACGTCATTTGACTAGATTCCATTTCAAATATTCATGCATATAAGGGATATAACACAAGCATAACAATTAAAGTAGCACATCTGATATACCTGAAAATTGGAAAGAATGAATGGCAAAGAACTATAGTTTAAGGATTCAGTTGAATTTAAATATTATATAAAACACCCACTCTGGTAAGCAGAAACATCACAGTTATTACTTATTATTAGTCCAATTTGTATCAATGAGATTAAATCATCCGTTATACGAACATCACATATTCTTTCTCTGAATCAAACAAAACAAACACAGTTTGAAGAAAAGTGACGGAATTAAGTTTCTACCTATAGATTGAAATAAAGTAAACAGCAATGAAATTTTTGCTAATACTATTAAAAGAATCTAAGATAAAGAAGCTTTATATTCGAAGTCAGTGGGAGTGATCTCCTCAAACTTTCTTTACTCCCTTTAATAAACTTCCCTTGTCAGAGGATGCCTTGAATAACCTGTAATAAAATAATTAAATATTTAATTTTACCTGAATTTAGTGTTTTAAATGAATTACCTGAATTCAGCATTTACGTAGATCGCGATGTAACTTTGAATGGTTTGTATATAATACTGAGACAAGCGAATATATTAAACTCTTCTAACTAGTATTTTTTAAAGAGAATTTCAATTTACCACTAATATTGAACAAAAAGGATTTTTTAAATACATTTTTATTTAAATAATTTTTCTAAAACGTTTTAATTTCCTCAGCTGATATTACGAGTCCTTATGACAAATAGGGCTCAATGCGTTTGTTAAGAAAAATGAGCATTTACAGGGGGTTTACAGTGTTGTAAGTTTTGGGTAAAGCTGCTGCTAATTAGAACTAGTTCTTTTGAAAAATTTTCAAGTTGAGTAAACAACGTCTAATTTTAAAGATGAGTATTAAGTTTTCTTGTGTCGAATTTATAAATCGCTTTAATGCAAGCTTGCACAGCCATAAAAAATGAAGAGCAAAGCAAATTTTAAACATTGCAAACAGAAATGTAATATTTTATTTAAAATTTTTATGGTAAATATAAATTAATTTAAATAATATCGAAATATGCAAGGATTTTAGTTTTATAGACGATGGAACTGATAAGCATTGCAGTATTAGTACAGGTTTAAAAATTGTCTTTTTTCAGAAACTTCGAATCACAGGTTAGATCAGGCCTATCACATTTATAAACTTGTTCATTGCGGATACCAAAAAATGCCATATACACTCTGTAACAAAAAAATCTGCGTGCCAAGGAATTGTTTGACTAGCTTGCAGACAGTTCATATCAATACGCGCATCGACCGTGTGTGGCATCGACCTGCTGAAAAAGCAGCCGAGCGGTAGCAAAACAGGTCTTAGGATGTCGTCGATGCAATGCTGTGCAGTCAGTGTACCACTAATAACGACCAAAGGTGTCCGGTTTTCAATGGAAATGGCACGCCAGACCATAATGCCTTGTTGAAGGCCGGTGTGGCGTGCAATAGGGAAAGCAGGATCCCCCCTCTGTCCTGGGTGTCTCCAAACACATCTTCGATGATCGTAAGGACACAGAAACGGGATTCGTCGCCAAAGACTATACGTCCCCAGTCAGCATCATTCCAACCTGATAGAGCCATGTACCACTTTAATCCGGCTTGGGAATGTGGAGACGTGGGTGGCAGGTGGTGTAACAGTCTGCGCGAGCGTAGATTTCACTGTTTCAACCGTCTGTGAATAATTATGTTGAACACTGGTGTTTGGGTTGAACGTCCGAGGGTTGATAGAGATGAAGAAAGCGTTGTGACAGCTGATCGAACAATCACTGTCCACACGTTCTGTTGTGGCCCTAGGTCGACCGCTACCATCCTGACGCTGAACTCTACCCTTTTTAACCCGTTCTTGCCAGCATCTTTGAATCGCCGCATCGCTTTGGCTCAAATGACGAGCGATTCACCGATTTGTCCAATCGGCGTCTTTCAATCCAATGATATGACCTCTGTCAAACTCTGACAGTTGTTCTCAATGAGCGCGAACCCTACGGCGAGACATATTTTAAGTTGTTGAGAGGTAATCTGAATCGCAATCAAACCGAATGTTTTAATAATCTTTGAAGAATTGCTCCTTATATATATCTGTTGGATACGCTATTCTGATGCGCTGAAGATCAAACTATTCATTTTTTGGACACCGAAATTGAATCATTTGCATATCTGGCAAAAACACTCATACATGCGAAAATTCAAAGCAATCGGATAATTGCTTTTGGTGCGTCGGTTTTTTTTTGTTCTAGTGTTCATATTTTGGAGAAAGGAAATGAAGATTTTTAACTGGCATTTTAATTAAATAAAAAAAACTAAGGGAAATTTACAACTCTTAACCATAAATTCATACATTGCATTTGAGCAGAAACAGTTGTCATATGGTTTCAATTTTTTTAAATAAAAATATTTCTTTTTAATAATAGCAATTTTATAGTCTAGTAAATATTTTCTGAAATCTCGCATTTTTGAAAAATAATTCTTGTCTGTCTTCCGACCATAGATTACTTCGATGCACTGAATTTCATAATCTTCTTCCTTTTTTTTTTTAAATATATTTAGCTTAATGATATTCTATCGTCGTTTATTGTTAAAGAAAAATTATAAAATTTAATATTTGAGTATGACGCAATACTAAAAAAAATACCCACAAACTTTCCATTTTTTAAATAAACTTCCGTTATAACAGAACACCTTGAATAGCACTGCAATACAATAATTAAGAAATATTAACTTTTTAATTGAATTTAGCATTTTAACTGAAACTAAAGAGTCAACCTTAACAAGTCTTTTGGCAATCATCATCGACTTGTGTAAATAATATCCGAAAATGGAATTCGTGCTTTAAACACACTTATCTCTGCATCATGACATGCCAAACCATTTCACCTGGAACTACAAGTCCTGCATTACATATTTTAGAGAAATGTAATGAAGAATTTTAATTAACTAAAACCGAAGCGAAATATACAATTCTCCACCATAAAATTCATAAATTACTTTCAAGCAGAAACAGTTTTCAAAAAATTTTATTTTGAATCATAACAATTCAATACTCTGAAATGGGGCAATTTTTGAAAATAATTTTTGTCTGCCTTCCAAAAATAGATTACGATACTAGATGTAACTTCAACCGTTTGTATATGATACTGAAGCGAGAGAATATATTAAACACTTCTAACACGTATCATTTTTTTAAACAATAGATTTTAATTTACCACTAAAATAGTACAAAAAGCTTATTTAATATTTTTAGGCGCCTCGTCAACCCACAACTACACTGTAGTTGTCCATATCCACATTTCCATTTATTTTCTGAGAAAGTTCTTGTGCATTGTAAGGACTCATTAATTAGCAAGTATGCTTGTTGACTGTGGGTAAGCGTTTTTTAATACTGTGTGCCTGTTAGTACAAGCGCTCTTTGAAAGCATGCCAGCTTCAAAAAGGATCTCTTAGTTTTAGAGATGAGTCTGATTCTCGTTGTTGTGCTCCATTTATAAATCTCTTCTATTTAAAGCTTTCACAACTATAAATAATGCAGAGCAAAACAAATTTTAAATATTAAATTTTAAAATCTTAATTGTAAGTATAAATTTATTTAATTAAAATTGAAATATGCATGGTTTTTAGGTTTCTAGCTGAGGGAACTGATAATTATTGCAGATAGTAAATGTCTCTTTTCAAAAGAATTATTGATTATATTTAGAGACATTCATGCTGTATTGTTTTTCATTTCGGATACAAAAACATTTCGAGAGAGGAAGAAGAACGTGATGATTAATTTTGCGAAATTAAATTTTAAAAACATAATTGTAAATATAAATTAATTTAAATAAAATTGAAACATGCAAGGTTTTCAGATTTGTAAACGATGGAATTTATAAGTATTGTGGAATGGCAACAGGTTTAAATGCTGTCTTCAAAAATTTCGAATCATATGTTTTATTTAGAGACTCTCCTATTATTTTAACTTGTTCATTGTAGATACTACATATATGCCGTGCCATAAATATATATTTGCGAAAGGGAATAAAGATTTTTTATTGACATATTAATTAAATAAAAACTAAGCGAAATTTACAACTCTCAATCATAAATTCTTAAATTACAATTGAGAAGAAACATTTTCCAAATAGTTTGAATTTTTTGAAAGTTTTCTTTTTAGTAATATCAATTTAATTGCATAGTAATAATTTTCTGAAATCTGTTATTGTTGAAAAATAATTTTTATCCGTCTTCTAACCGCAGATTACTGGGTTGTAATGAATTTGAAAAAAAGTTTTCTTTTTTTCAAAAAATATATACTCTATTGATACTCTATCATCGTTTAAAGGTAATATCGGGCATGATGCATTACGAAAATAAAAGTGAAATCACAATACCGCGTAAATGACAATGAATGAATTGGACATTTTTATTCTTAATATCATCATGTCATTTGACAGGATAGGATTTCAAAAATTCCTGTTACACAATGAACAGATCATAAATATGACAATTCATAAGCGCGTCTTTTATGTGTAACAGTTTGTATAAATCACTGGCATGAGATTATATTTGAACGATTTAATTGAATTTAAATACTGTAGCAGTATAGTTATTACTCTTATCTTCTCTTTTGAATACTAGATGGCGATGCGTGATTAAGTACGCATCCCATAGTTCATTGGGGTTGTGAGTAGAAGAGACTATGACGCTGTTCTGTTAAGCTGCGGGTGAAAATGTCTTGTGTCGTAGTGTGTTTGAGTCTGGTTATTAAAAAAACATGTTCCTGAAAACATGCGTCCTGTTGCTTCCTGCATGGATCCTAATAATCTCCACAATGCTATTTATAAAATGCTGACGTGCAAAGCAGAAACATCTCTCTTATTACTTATTGCCGGACATGAACAGTGAGATGTAATCAATACGTCCTACCGACGTTACATATTGTTTGATTGATGACAAGATTTATTTAGGAACATGACATTGATTAAGGAATTATATGTTTTATTTAGGAATTTCGACCTTTAATCAAACTATTATTCATTGCATATACCTAAAAAGTGCGTTATAAAATTATTTTTCAAAAAATATTTCATTTCTGTTTACAATAATTAACACGTTGTCTGCTTGATTATTATTTATACCTTTAAAAACTTCCATTCGAAACGATATAAAATTTCGATGCAATAAGGAAAGTTCCTCATGCGTAACGATAGACGTTACTTTCGAAACTTCTAATGGTGGTTAACACATTTAAGAGAAATTTTGACTAATAACGCCTCTACAATGGGCCTTAATAAGCATAAAGCACTTCATATAGAACTCCACGAGAACAGATTAGTACTTGACTCATAACTGTAATACGTTTGTGAACATTTCTTTAATATTTAAAATTATGGGCTGATAATTAATATTTAAAAATACTTTCTTCCTAACTTCAGTGGTATATTCGAATCTAATTTTAATAAATAATGTCTAAAGGTTCTCATCCTCGATTATTGTGATATCGCAAACACACCTAGATAGTATAAATTCAAAGTATCTTGTTATGTTATTTCTTTAGAAATATGGAGGATGTGGATTATTTCCCTAGGAACGAACTTTCATTCTGGTGAATGCAAATTGCCTTAGGCCCGGAACGCAACATTTTGGTTTGTAGCCAGTAGAAAATCTACAATAGAAAAGTAGTTATTTGTGTACCGTCGATGTTATCTGACTTATGAAGCCTTCACCGCAGAAGAACAATTCTTTATGAATAGACCTCATAGATGGCGCTTCATTTTCAATAATTAAATCCATCCGGAAGTCAATAAACATGATGAAATTAATTTTCTTTGAACAGAAATGAAATGTGGGCATATTATTAAAAAAAGAAGCAAAAATAATTCAGATTTATATCAGAAATCAATGGCAGTGAACTCCACAAAACTTTCTCCCATAATCTTTATTAAACTTGTCGCATCATTGAATGATTGTAATGCAGTGGTCAAGAAATATTAATGTTTCCCTTGAATTTCGAATTTTTACTGTTATAGTCGCGTCATCCTTAGTAAGTCTTTTGGCGAATAATCCTCAGCATCCTTTAATAGAATCTGAATATAAAATTTGTAATTCAGGCAGGGTTTTTTCAACCTACAGAAAGAAAGATTTGTCTCAAAACTGCAGTTGTAGTAACAAAAACCCATATCGAATTAGATATATCTAAGTAAATGCGTTTTTAGACTATTGCGTTCATATTTTCTGAAAGTATTGACCTCAGACAATCAATTCATTGTTTTATTTGGCTGAAAATGTGACATTTTTTCACTGTATATGTTAAATATGTGCACCGAAATTTATGTATTTAACTCTCTTCGTTTTGTAATTACCGTGTCAACATTTCGGACAGACGTACTTCCTCTCAGCAGATTTTACTTGAATTTGACAGACATCTGCAAATTTGTTGTAAAGGCCATATACCTAATTAGAGTGGTCTAGCTCCAAACGTTTTTCAAATATATCCGACCAAAACAGACAAACGGTCATTTTCCAAAAAGTTTCGAATTCAGGAATATCTAAAATGTTGTGGTCCTTCAAAATCTGAAGTTCCAATTTTTTAACAATTACTCCTCTGTCTCTATATCAGCTTAAAATGGATATTGTCCATTTAACGTAGATATAAGTAGGGAAGTGGCAAGAATCACACCTTTAAAAAGGTATGAAATAGTAAAAATATCGAATGTTGCATATTTAAAACAAATATGTTCGTGATTAATTTAAATGTACATCTATTCTGCATAATTTATATGAGAGACGTTGACAAAAAATACATCAATTGTTCATTTTTATGTGGGGTGATGTAGATACCTTTATCAGATAAGTAATATAATTTTTTTTCCAGTATGAAAGGAAGTTACGGAGCTGATTATTTTAAGACAATGCTTAGTTTTCATGCTCCATCCTCGATGAAGTATTTTTAGGTAATATTAAATATTATTTATTCTCACCCAAGGCCATGTGGGCATCAACATACGTTGCCGCGAAACTTCCTCACCCAATTTGGATGCAGCAGTACCCCACAAGCAGTCAAAAAGACCAATCTTAGATCTTCACTCAGCTATTTCACTTTGAAAGCTTTTTTGGGGTGATCTAGCGATTACCGCTAGGTCCCAACTCCGAATCTTATGGTTAGTAGCCGCGTATCATACCGATCAAGCTAAAGGGACACTTCAGTTCGAAGAATATTAATTGGCTTATATAGAAATCCCCACACTTTCGAATGATATCTTAGTAAACAATTTCTTCTGGTAGAAAACTGTTTTGATTCATTCATTCACCAGTGAATATTCAATTTTATTGGCAACATATTTAAATAAAAAGCTCTGTACGTGGTGTAGATATGTAAACTTTATATTCAGTTCTGGTTGACGAATAACATAAAGCAAGCTTTCTCAATCAGATACGTAATAACAATCCTGGATCATGTCGATTCCTTTAATATTTTCTCAGGGAGGATGTTCGTTATATTCTCATTTCAAGAAAAAGAATATTACTAAAAAAAGCATTTGATTTAAGTAATTTTAGCTAAGTAATTTTTAGGGTAAATAATGTTCTCTCCTGGGATAACATTTTACACAAATCAATGCTTTCCAAAATAATTCAAAAATAAATATCTCACGATATTTTATATTCGCCATACTAATCAATACAGATTCAAAATACGAGTATTATTAGAAGTTCTTAGGCATGGGTATTCTGTGTTTCTAAAAATTCTATTTAGTTAGAGAAAAAAATATATAAAAATCAGGATGATAGCATCAATCTTGAATAAAGGTTAAAAATTCCTCCTAGATACGAAAAAAGTTAAAACCGCCCATAGATGGATATGGCTAATCACAATGATCTGCTTGTCAACCATGTTCAAATCGTTCTATATTACTATTTTCTTTAAAAAAAATTTGTTACTCTTAAAATTCCAAAAATTTCCTTTTCAATGATGCTAATTTCATTTTTGTACAAAACATTTCTTTTCTTTAAATATACATAAAGTTTCAGTGTGTTTTAATGAAATACAAACTCATCTGCCAAAAAAAAATCCAATCGCGTAGTTTTGGTAACGTTAAAATTAAGTTTTTAAATTTGCCTTCTTTGGACAAACTTTCCAAAGTTGAAATTTCATGCGTTTCTATTACATAGTATGCATATTTTTTTAGGTACATAAGATTCTGCTTACTACACGGTATAAAAATCGTTATGTTAAAAATACAGTAGGCTGAAGAAAAGACACGAATTGTGAGAACATATCAAACTACAATGTTTCGGGCTGGATTCCAAATTTTTTAACGATTTTTACTAATTGTTTTTAAAACATTCTTTTTTAAAAATTTTACTTTTTTAGAAGAAAATAAATTGTGTATAGTAATAAAAAAATTATCTTAACTTTATTTTACTTATAAAACAAAATATACATTGATTTAAATAAAATCAAGAGAAGAAATATTTTCAGATTTTTAGGATTTGTTGTTCAAAATTTATCTTTCCGAAAAAGCTTCCAATTACGAGATTTATTTATTGATTTCGACTTTTAATTTTGCTATAATTTATAGCGCATCCCTCAAAATAACTTTGTATAATTATTTACTACTGTTTACAACAATTAAGACGTTTTCTGCTTTTTGTCATGTCAGAACCTGTTATTACTTTTGGGAATGAGGTTTGTGGCGTCAACAAAAATCCGTAGGCGAAAAAATTAAAAATTTTATTATCTGCAAAACATCTAAAAAAATCCACTTTCTATAACGCGTTACCATTGCAATTACAAAAGCTCTGATTAAAAAAAAATTAATGATTACAGCAAATAAAGCCTAAAGAAATGTCATTTTGAGCACGCTATTATATGAAAGGAAATAAATCGATAATGTGATATTTTTTTTAAATAATAAATGCGAGACAAAGTTTTTTTTGGATCATTTGCAGTACTAAAGTTACTATTTCAATGAAAATATTAAAATGTGTAAAAATATAATTTAACTCGCACGACCACGTGTTGCTTGGCCGTTTAAGAAATTGTTCTGACATAATACATTGAAATATACATAGCCGATTTCTTTTTTATTTATAACTTTAAAAACTTCCAATGGGATCGGGCACGACCTTCGTAATACAAGGCCTCACAACTGCTTGCGCTTTCACCCCGTGACGTCACGAGTTTGGATGAACTTTCAAGTGTAAAAGGCCGTGGATAATCGTTGTCGTTGTGAAGATCGGCGATTGTGTTATTGGTTTTGCTTGAAAGTTTTATGATTTTTTACCATATTAATTTTAATTTATCGCAATAAAGATGCCTAGTGCTTGCTGCGTGCCCAATTGTAATAGTAATTACACAAAAAATAGCCCCTGTGTTTCTGTATTTTGGTTTCCGAGTGATGGTAACACTAAAAGAGCATGGATCTCTGCAATAGAGCGGGACAACTTCGTTCCAGCTAAATATAGTAAGGTAAGTTGATTTTTATGGTACAATTTTTAGTTAATTAATTGTTTTGAACAGCGAAACATTTAAAATTATTTTCTATTTCCATTTATCTTCTGTCATTTTTGTTTGCTCTACATTTAGTTGCTTATACTTCCAATTACGTTGATATTGTTTGCTTGAGTTAAATAAAAATTTTCTTTTCTTTATTGCTACCTCTCGTAGTCTTCTTTCATTTTGTTATTAATAAGTAAAATGTTTTGTTTTTGTGCTTTTTCTGCTATACATATATTTATAATATGGTATGATTTAGCCCTAATTTTGTTGTTTTGTATTTGTAGGTTTGTGCTAAACATTTTCAAGAAAATCAGTTTTTGACTGTTAGAGAAGCATTTAATGAAAGTACAAGAGAACTTATTCAAGTACCACTGGTGTACAAAAGGTAAATTTATTAGAAAGTTTTAATAATTATTACTGAAATCTTACGAAGTACTTAAGTAAGTTAATGTTATTATTGCACTCATAAATTTAAAATAATTTAATTAATAATAAAACAATTTTTAATTATATATATCTATGTCATGACTATATACTGTAGAAGAATAAATTTATATTTTGTTCTAGAATATTATATAAAGTTAGAAATAGCTCTATGAACAATGTGAATTTTATATAGGCTTAAAAAATGTAGTTTTTATTTGTTCTATAAGTCATCAGGTTATACATAAAACAATTAATATATATTGTTATTTTTAAAAATCATTACTTATACATAATCTTCAATTATAAATGAATGCAACTTGCACAAAATATTTGAAGCTTTTAAAAGAATAATAAGTTACTGTTTTAAAATCCCTTTTTCACACCTTATAAAATCGAATGATTAATTCATGTGGAATATTGGATTACTTGAGAAATAATTGTTTTATATATTACAACATAATGCTGAACTATTTCTTGGATGAATGAATATTTTTTCATTTAGTTTTATTAGAGAATACTCAATATGATTTAATTTAATACTGTCCAACATATGTTAACTTTCATTTTAAGTCTTTAAAAAACATCTATTCTGTTTGGGATTTTATCTCAAGAATTTAATTTTTTTTCTAGGCTTGCACCTGGTGTTGTGTCTACAATTTTCCCTAATTTACCCACTTACTTTTCCTCTGAATCAAAAGTACGAAGAGAAACTCCAATGGATAAAACAACACACAAAGATATGGACAATTTAAAGACTGCTTTAAATAGCGGTCTCCAGGATATGATAAAAAAGGATGAAATAGAAAAAAATGAAAAATTTTCTGACTTAATTTAAAAATGTAAAGATTTTAAATTAAATACATGGAGTGTAGTGTAAAAAGAAATTATTTTTATTTATCTAGACACTTTTGAAGCACCTAAGATAAGTCATTCTTTATTGATTTCTTCCAAATTAGAAGCTCAAGCATATGTTGTACATCATATGGTTAGAAATCTAAGAAATTTTTCTTTTCCTCTTGTTGTAAGCAAATTGGGTACAATTGTAGAAATTCTAGATCATTTAGAAAATTTTATATATGATTTAAAAAAGAATGTTGAAGTAAAAGACCCAGTCCAGTTAATTTGTGACTTGTTAAAGACTCTCTCTGAAAATTCTGACGTTAACTCACCAGTAATTAATTTTCTGATGGAGCAAGTTTCTTTTCTAGGAAATAATAAATATACACGCAGATATTCATCTGACATTATATTTTCATCTTTACTTTATACTATAGCACCATGTGAATACAAATTCATTAGACAAAGTGGGCATTTGTTACTGCCTTATCCAAATACTATAAATCATCTGTGTTCAAAATATAGTATTAGCCCACAATTGGAACAACTAAACTCAAATTTTTTGATGTACATAAAACAGAAAATAAAATATTTGCAGGAGAAAGACAAAATTATGACTTTATTGTTAGATAAAGTGCACATAAAGGAATATTTTGAATATAAAGGAGGTTGTGTAACTGAAATGTCATATGATTCTGAAACGTCTGCTTCTAGTGCCCAAGTTTTAATGATCAAAAGTATTGCATCCCAGTATAAAGATGTACATGTTCTGCCAGTGCATTCTATATCGGGGAAAATTTTGCATGAATTTATTAAAAAAGCAATTGTTGGATTGAATTTACCAGACAATTTACCATTGTTGGATTTGGTATTATTACAGACAATAATTGTTAATAGGAAAGCTGTTGGATTTTTTATTGATCCACCAGAATTATCTTATTGTTATCCTCACCGAGTTAATAAATTAAGACTACTTTGTTGTAAACCCTGTTCATTTGTTCAAGTGTATGAGAAACAACTGGTTAAATAAAAACAAATGATGGCAAATGTTTCTCCTATCCTAATTTTGATTTAGTTCATGAAGTAAAAGATATAGCCAACTTTAAAACAGCTCAATTTTTAACTATAAGAGATTAATATAACTTAGAATCTGATAGCTTTGTTAAATATGGTTTTAAATTAAGTTTTGAAGCACTTGCTCCATCAAATATGGAAAGGCAAAATGTTCAGTTGGTTTTAAGTATTATTTAATGAACTATTGCATATTAACTTTCAAGCATAACAAGTAATATTGGTTTAAATTGTTAATCGACTTTTATCATAATTTTTTTAATATTGTAATTAACTTTATTAGTAATTTTGTATTTTAACTTTATTTAATTACTTTCGTTTGTCTGTATGAAATTTGTAATAAAGTTTTGAAAACAAATGTATTTAGTTATTGGCTTTCTGAAAATAAAATATTATTATTCTAATAGTGTGTGATTTTTTTTCATTTGTGTTTTATTTTTCTTTTTTGGTAAATTCAGATACAATAAAGTTTGGTTTATTAAATTGTTATGAATTGCTAATATATAAAATGAAAGCAGTTTTTAATGTGAAAAAACAAATCTGTTAAAGTAATTTATTTTTGAATTATTTGGTGTAAAATTTAAATTTTATATTAAAATTACATTTTGAATCAATTAAGTAATTTGAGAAGTAAACCATTATTTTATCTTATATGAAATGCATGTATTACCTACCACTAAACTAAAAAAAATCTAAAAGTTTTAATGATTAATTTTAAGCTTTTTAAAAAACATTTTAACAAAAAGATAATATGATTTTTAATAAAATAAAAAATTGTCTATTAAAACAAGAAGAAAACAAATAATAATACCAGAATGCATGTATCCAATATGCATTTTGATTCAAATCTTAGAAAATGGTCAATAAGCTATAGAGGATCTTAAGATTTTCTACCATTCTGTTGCTTTCTTGACGCTGGGAAAAAATAAATCATCTTGAATTTTATACAAGAAAAATGTCTTAACCATTGGGAAGAATGAGCTATTTTATGAAATAAAAGTAATTAATTTAAGTAATTATTAATGAATTTAAAATCTACATAAATATCGAGGAAGAGGGGATTCTGCTCACGGCAGTCAATCATCCACACCGTGTGACGTCACAAACTAGTTGTGAGGCCTTGTATTACGAAGGTCGTAGATCGGGATGGCCTGGTTGGTAGGGTGTTGCACTCGCATCCCTTGGCCAGCGAGTTTGTACCGCCAGTCGAAGACTACCTCTGTGTTTGGTGGCTGGCGCAAGTTAAATTTGTTCTGATCACAAAATCCTCATGTCGAGAGTAATACAAGTACGGGTCCTGCGTCAGAGGTGATCGTTCTCTGTTCCAGATCTAAATTACGATCTATGAATGAATGAATGAAATACATCAAAGTCCACCCTGAGTTTTGTGACGTTTGTGCAGATGACGTGTATGAGCTAAAATCAGACTTGTGCTGGGGGGTTCGTACTCTCAGAAGCTACGGCACCCCTCCTTCTACTTTATAGTGGAACAGAATAACTTCTATTTGAAATGATTAACAAATCCATTGCAGTAAGGCAAATTACTCATGCAAAAATTTAGATGCCGCTTGCTTATCTCCTAACGGCATTCAATAGTTTTCAGCGCAGTTTTAACCAACTACACGACAAGACAGGCGGCTACAATAAACGTAGAGGGCTTCAATTCAAAAGAATAAAGACAAGCCAAAGGGAAGTCTCATACTTCGATTAAAAATGATTTGATATCAATAATCACACATTTCACCATTATTTTTTTACAAAATTTCCTAAATAATTTTAGTTGTGCAATCTAGTTTATTTTTTATGAGGAAAGTGTGTTAGGAATTTTTTATATATTCCCGATTATAGTTATGTCACAAACAAACCTAGAAAGTATTCAAAATATCTTATGTTCTTTCTTTGCAAGAATAATTCTTCTGTATGAATACAGGGTATAGATGGCGCTACAGTTTTATTTAATTTTATAAGGAAGTGAATAAATATGACGGAATTAAATTTCTCCCCATTGTATTAAAGTGAACAGCAATGGAATTTGGGCATTACTTTTCAAAGAGGTAAGCATAATGTAGCTTTATATCAGAAAGCAATGGGAGTGATCTCCACAAAACCTTCTCTCAAACTCTTTATTAAACTTGTCATGTCAGAGAGCGCCTCCCATGACATTGATTTACAATAAATTCTGAATTGAACATTGTTGCCGTAAGTGGAGAATTCCAAGAAAAAAGGGAAGTGAGCATTAAAGCATACTGCAACATTTCATTAACTAAACGCGCTTCATTTGGAGAGAAATTCGTTTCGACTGTTCTAATACAGATGCATTTTGATGACAATAGCATAAGATCTTCTGATTCAATTGTAGATACACTTGAAAACCCCTTGTTATTGAAGATTGAAAATAACGTCGCTCATAAGAAAGAATTCAACTACAATTCTTTAAATTGATTTTTTTTAAATCTGAGACTGCCATCAATTAAATAAAAAGCATTGGAAGATAATGAAATAGTTTACTATTTTCATGAAGATTCATATGCTTTTCAGTAGAGGAAAGCTTATATTTTTAATCTATATTCTTTTCTTTTCGTTTTACACTAGAATTTCGACGTTTTCAATTAAATGAAAATGTTAGTTTGAAATATTTAACATAGGATCAAGAAAAAAATTAATAATTTGTAACTGATTTGTTCATAATAAATCATGTTGCTGTTTAATCTAAATAAAAAAAAAATACGAACTTCAGCGAAATAATTACAATATAAATAAATGAATAAATAGGCATAATCAAAGATATTGATTCCTTTCATATTCTTGAACTTACGAAACATTTATTAGCATGCTTGGAATAACTCATACTCTCAACATTGGTTACCCAGTCATCCATAGCCCTTACATTAATGAAACAGAGAATCGGCGCTAATTGAAAACTTTTATCAACGTCTAGAAAATTGAGATATGGATAAAGGAAATGTTGAAGATATTGTTAGCTCCTATAGATCACCCCAATCATGATAAAAAGAACAGAGTGATTCTTAGAAGGACTTAAATTCATAAATGAAAACTCTCTCCCAATTGAAAGCAAATATGAAGTCCCATGTTTCAAATTTTCTGAAAAAACGACAAAGAGCATCGAAAGTTAACTGAATTCTTAACAACTAACAACCTAGACCACTTCATAATCATCTCAAGATCTAACCGCCCCATCAAAGTTGTAAGAAGAGACCTTCCCAGCAATATGAAAACATAAACCATCAAGGAAAGCACTTGACGCTGTCTGCAATTTCCAAATAAAAGAGATGATGTTCTGTTCAAGAAATGATGTTCTGTCATGATACATTAAAATATGCATGGCAGATTTCATTTTTATTCCTCTGATTTTCATGCTTTTTTCATCCTATGCAATTTTTTTAAACTACCATGTAAGCCCAATTAAACTGGTGCACACCATAATTCAATAATAAATTATCATTAGTGTCAGAGTCCAGTTTTATTACATTCAGAGAGGGTGGGGCCTGAGGCCCCAATGAGATGTAACTCCTCTTACAACTTCAAGCTTATTTCAAACTTAAAATTTCTGAAACGTAGCTATTGAATAATTAACAAAGAGAGGGGGAAACCTCTTTCACCAAGGAATAACTATGCATATAAAACAAATGGAAATAATAAATGCAGTAAATCAGGCAAATATATGGTTCTGATTTCGTTTCCTTCTGGACATTTAATTTCTGAACTGTTTGCAGATAAGAGTGTGTAAATTATTGTATGAAGCTCCGAAATGTGTTTTAACAATGCAAAACAAAAGTTATTTGTTGCCACAAAAGAGAAATCAGAATCTTTAACTTCTAACAATTAATAATGAACGTGAAGGCTTTCCTCTGTGTGAGAATTACCTCCATCTATGCCAAATCATTTAAAATAGAAAACCCAAACGAGACACATATATAATAGGGAGAAGTGGGATGAAGAACTCGAAGATTTTGAACCAGCATTTTAACTAAATAACAACAAAGCGAAATTTACAACTCACCACTATAAATTCATAAATTTCTTTTGTGCAGAAACAGTTTTCAAATGGTTTCAAAGAATGTTTTAAAGGTTTTTTTAGTAATAACATATCAATAATTTAGTAAATATTTTCAGAAATTTAGCACTTTTTGAAAATAAGCTTTGTCTGTCTTCCAACAACAGATTACTATATTGTACTTAATTTTCGATGGTTTGTAAATGATACTGAAGCAAGAGAATATGTTAAACTGTTCTAACAGGTATTCATGTTTTTTTTAAGTAGATTTAAACTTACCACTAATATTATTCATGAAGTTTTATTAAATAGTTTTGATTAACATGTAGTTTTCAATCTTCAGAACTTAATAGTAAATTTTAATGAATCCTAGTGGTTTAAAAGGCCTCAGTGTTTTTAACAACAAATTAGGACGGGGTGTTACGGCTCATTGGGGCCGCAGGCTCCACCATCTGTAAGTCTAGAAAATTTGGGCTTTGATCCTTTTGGAACAGGATGTTTTACAGGGGTACTTAGCCCCGGCAGGGGCTTAACCACGGTAATGGCAAGTTGTCGAGCACGTGACGTTAAATGGATTGCCGTGGTCTTAGGCTTTGATACTTTTGGAGATTATCCTATTGAGTTATAGAGTACATCAGTAGTTTAGGATTGTGTGGTAACGAAATTTGATTCTCAAGAATAAACTGATTGATAATAATCAAATATCTACATATAACAATAAGTAAATAAAGGGTAAATTCTTTTTCTTTTTATTAACATAAATAAATATATAAATAAACTTTAAGAGTGGGCGGAATGCCTAGAGGTTAAATGAGCACCTAGATCTCCGCTTATTTGCTTGATCTTTAATATCGTATCGCGGCAGAATTGTGAGTGTGGGATTGTCGATATTAATGATACTACCATAAAAGTTAGTTCATAAATTAGTTTATTAGTCTAAAGCAATCATTCTGAGGGTTTTATTTTCTAAGGCTACTATTTTTTGTAGGTTTGAACTAGCCTTTGCCGCCCAGATTGGACACGCATATGTCAAGATTGGTCTTAAGTATGCCAGGTATATTAGCACTTTGCCTTCGAGAGAAAGTCCAGAGTTCCTGCAAATTAGAGGGTATTGTGCCCTAAAAGCCTTATTGAATTTTTCTCGCGTTTTGCTTATGTGCGCTCTGTAGTTTAGGTTCCTATCCATTGTGATGCCGAGGTATTTCACTTCATTTTGCCATTCGATTTCTATGTTGTAGATTTTGATTTTGGGCCAGTTATTTATTCTTTTGAAGAACAGTATTGCTTCCATTTTTTCCACATTTATCTGTATTTTCCATCTGCCCAGCCACCTTTCTAGGTTTGTTAGATAATTTTGGAGCGGGGTTATTGCTTTTGCTGGGGTTTGTCCTTGCGCAAGTATAACAGTATCGTCAGCGTATAGACTTATCATGATATTATTTGGTTGGGGGATGTCATTCAAGTATAGTAGGAAAATCACAGGGGCAAGAAAACCGCCTTGAGGAACTCCTGCTCTTAATTTTCTTTTTCGGTTTGCTTAATGATACTGTGAAATATCGACCAGTTAGATGTGAAATTATTATTAATTCTATAAGGGTTTGGGGGAAGTTGTAGGCGATCATTTTGTGGATGAGTCTGGGGATCCAGACCTTGTCAAAAGCTTTTGCTATATCTAGGAAAATGGCCGCAGTGGTTTTTCTATTTTTCCTTCCCTCGTGGATGTATTCAATCATCGTGAGTAGCTGGTGGGTTGTGGAGAGTTTTTCGGTGAATCCAAATTGTTGTGGTGTGGTCCATTTCTCTGCTGTGTTCTAGATACCTAGTTAGTATTACGTTTTCGCATAATTTGCTTAGAGAGCTAATCGGTCTATAGCTTTTGGGAAGGGTGGGGTCCTTTCCGGTTTCAGAATAGGTATAATTCTTGCAATTTTCCAGCAGTTTGGGTAGTATCTGAGTTCAAAAAGTTTGTTAATCAGGCTGGAAATTTTTATTATCATTTTGGTTGGGAGTTTTTTAAGCATTTTATTTGTTATACCGTCAATGCCTGGATTTTTATTTTTTTAAATTTTTTTTATGAATTCTGCGATTTTGTTTTTGTGTCCATTGGCGTTCCAAAAAATAAGGGATAGGCTCGGTGGCATAAAAATTAGACATTATTTTCGTTATTAAATATGGTCATGGATCCAACCAAGATTGCAACTTTGTCTATGTCCTCTTTAGTATTTTTTAATTTCGCCTGCAGATCTAATATATTTTTGCCTTTGAAGAGGCGCCTAACTTCCTCAAGGATGTATTTTATGGCTTCCAGTTCGTTGATATTTTCCAAGGGGCGAAACACTTGAGTCTGAACAATATTTCCATAGTCTATTTGTGAAATTTTTTCAGGAGGCGGAGGTAAGTCATTTTGCTGAGGGGGGGGGGGTTGTTTAATACTGTAGCATAGGATATATAAGGATTTGTATATTTATTTTTATTTTCAGTTACATTTGTTCTTGGAGGCTTTGGAAATTTTTCACAGCCTCTGTAGGAGGCATAATGGTCCTTGCCACAGTTAATACAGGTCGGCTTCTCGGGGGGATTGACATTGATCTTTGCCCTCCATGCCAAATCATTTAAAATAGAAAACCCAAATGAGACACGTATATAATAGGGAGAAGTGGGATGAAGAACTCGAAGATTTTGAACCAGCATTTTAACTAAATATAAACAAAGCGAAATTTACAACTCACCACCATAAATTCATAAATTTCTTTTGAGCAGAAACAGGTTTCCAATGGTTTCAAAGAATGTTTTAAAGGTTTTGTTAGTAATAACATATCAATAATTTAGTAAATGTTTTCAGAAATTTGGCAATTTTTGAAAATAAGCTTTGTCTGTCTTCCAACAACAGATTACTATATTGTACTTAATTTTCGATGGTTTGTAAATGATACTGAAGCAGGAAAATATGTTAAACTGTTCTAACAAGTATTCATGTTGTTTAAAAAGTAGATTTAAACTTACCACTAATATTATTCATGAAGTTTTATTAAATAGTTTTGATTAAAACGTATTATTCAATCTTCAGAACTTGATAGTAAATTTTTGGTGAGTCCTTGTGGTTTAAAGGCTTCAATGTGTTTAACCAGAAGTCGTGAATAATGCTTGAAAGTTGTAGGTAATTTCGTATGTGGTGATATCTAATGCCAAGACAGGGATTTTCAAAAGTGTACCAGTTTGGAAAACTCTATTTTACAGATGGGTATTAATTTTCCTTTTTGTGTCAAATTTATAAATAGCTGCTAATGGAAGTTTTCACAGTTTTAAAATAGTTAACAGGTAATTAGAAATGAAATATTTTATTCAAAAGTTAATTTTCTCAATAAATTTAAAAAGCTTAATAGTAAATATGAATTAATTGAAATAAAATCGATGATAAGCTTTGAGATTTGTAGACGATGGAACTGATGAACATTGCAGAATTAGTCCTGGTCTAAATGTCTTTTTTTCAAAAACTTCGAATTATATATTTTATTTAGAGACTTTGATATTTTATTAACTTCCTATTCATTGCGCATACCGAAAAATGTTGTATAGTGTATGCCTTGCCCTGTATATATTTTGGGGAGAGCGAAGGAACATTTTTAAATAAAAACAAACGAAATTTAAAATGTTCCACTAAAAGTTATAAAAATACTTTTCAGCAGAAACAAAACTTCAAACATTTTGAATTTTTTTTTTAAAAAAAATAACAATTCTATAGTTTAGTAAATATTTATTTTCTGAAATCTCACTTTTTTTTAAAAAAAAATAGTCTTCCTTCTAAAAATGTTTTTTTGCCTTGTTTATACAAATCGTTCTTCTTTTTTCAAATATATTATATATAATTATATTCTATTATTGTTTAAAGCTAAATAAAGATTACATTTAATGTCTTGCATGACGCATTACGAATAAAAAAAGTGAAATCACAATACCGTGTAAATGACAATAAATGAATTGGACATTTTCATTGTTAATTTTACCACGATGTCATTTGACGAGATTCCTTTTCAAAGACTCATGTATATAATGAATATAACACAAATATGACAATTGAAATAGCACATATATTGGGCCTGACAACTTGAAGGAATTAATAGCATGGAATTATATTGAAAGGATTTAATTGAATTAAAATACTATATATAAAATCCTGATGTGGAAGGGAGAAACATCACTCATATAGTCATAATGTAACAGTGAGATGAAATCAACGGATCTGCAAACATTACATACTGTTTCTTTGAACGCTTTTAGAACCGCAGTTAATCCAACAATTAACTATTTAATGAAGGTACAAACTATTACTAAATTTCTCCAGTAAGGATTGATGTGTGATAGAAAACTCCTTTTCAGGCAGAGGAAGGTTTATAAAAGTCAAGATGTTAAAATCAAACGTAGACCAAATTCAATTAAAAAAGTAAATAGTCTTAAATCTTGCCTTGATAATTATGTCTGTTTCGCTATGACTTGCCTATTAAAATATATTCATATCTCTCCTTACCATTATTTCCTAAATATTGCACTATTTGGAAATTCAAATAGATTGCCTTCTTAATGATACCATTTTCATTTATGTATTCTTCCTTTTTAATATGCATAATGTGTGTGGGTTTAAAAGGATGAAATTCAAACTTGTCTGTCAAAAAAGTCAATAAATAGTTTTATTTTCGACTCTAAAATTATGCTTAAAAACTTGTCTTCTTCAGACATACCCTTAGAATTAGAATTTTCATTTCTCCTTCTATTCTATACTATTCACATTTTTTAATCTGTACCCAGAAAGTAGAGTTTGACTAACTCAATTAAAATCATGTCTTTATGGGGTATGAAAAATAATTTGTATTTTCAACTCATTCCTTATTAATCGATACATTGTCAGGAAAAGCTATAATCCGAGCAAACAATGTTGGTTGGCAAAAAACGACTATTTTTTATTACTTTTTTTAAAGATTTTTCATGTTTAAACAAAGATGTTCTTTTTTACTCTGTAATGAGATATGTCTCTACTTACTCCATGATATAAAAATCGTTATATACAAAATACAATAGTTGAAGAACATATCATACTGTAATTTCCCGAACTCGGGATTCTAAATTTTTTTACAAGTAGTTTTAGAAGCATTTTCTTTTCTTTACTGTTTTAAGAAAGAAATTGTGTATAGAAAGAAAAATCCTTTTTATATTTATCCTGCTTATAAAATGGTGTATTAATTAATTTAAATAAATTCAGAATATGCAAGATTTTTGGATTTGTAAACAATGAAACAGATAAGTACAGGTTTAAATGTTGTCTTTTATCAAAAACTTCGAATCTTATGGTTTATTTAGAGTCTTCCATTTTTAATTGAGTTGTTATTGATTGCGATACAGAAAGACTAATTTTTTTAAAAAAAAATATTCCTTTTTTTTCTTAATTTTGAAATTTCGTTTAAATTTTCGATTATTATTTATAGCTATAAAAACTTCCGGTAGCAGTGGTTTATAAATTCGACATGATAGAGAAAACTAGCACTCTTCTTTACCATTAGATGTGTTTCAAGATGGGACGCCATTAAATAAAGGTAGTTCTAAATGGCATGAAACAATAATCACAAAATACAACATTACCGATGAAAACTGGATATTTGAATTGAGTTCATATGAAATCTACTGAGTCTATCAAATCTACGAAGATTGAAGACTCTTATAGTTAGAAGGAATGCAATTTTGTTAAATATCAACTGGTAATAAAAATTATTGAAAAACAACTCCTTTTGCAATTATAGTGGTAAATTCAAATCTACTTTTTCTTTCAGTAATGAATGCCTGTCAGAAAGGTTTAATATATTCGCTTGCTTTAGTATCATGCTAAAACTAGTGAAATCAATTTTTTTTTTGAAAATTCCTAAATGTGTTCATTTCAAAAGAAATTTCCAGTTCAAAAATATAAATCCCTCTACATGGATATTGTAAATTTATAGCGCTGAAGATTTTATCCCATTTCGTTCTGGAGTTAATAATAGTGGTGGGATTACGTTTATTCCTAGTGATTGCAGTAAAATAAACAGATATCTAATTTGTCCATACTATTAAAACAGGCAACGATTTAATACAGATTTATGTCAGAAACGAATGGGAGTGGACTCTATATATCTTTCCTCACATACTCTTTAATTGATTTGTCACGCCAGAGAGTGAATTGCACTGTGCAATAGTTATGCAATATTAACTTCCGGCTCTAATCTAGCACTTTTACGGATTCTATCACGTCATCCTTAACAACTCTCCTGGCGATTAATCTCTGGCATGAGCTTAATAGTATTCGAAAATTAAATTTGTGTTTTAGACTAGTTTTTTTCGACAGAGTGAAACAAATATTTGACACAAAACTGAGCTTATAGTAACAGAATTCTTTTTAAAATTTGATATGTTTAAATAAAAGCGTTTTTGAATTATCATGTTTACATGTTTTTGAAGCCATGGAACCACAGGCAATGAACATGTTTTTGGATTTGACACAAAATTTGACAGGTATTTACACTCTAGATAATAAATATATTTTTTCGAACTTGTTTTTTGCAGATATCTTGCTTTTGCAGTTATATTATTAAATTTGGACCGACATACATGAGATAATTTACTCAAAATTTGATAGAAACATGTAAATTTCGTGTAAAAGATTATACCAATTTTAGTCGTCTACTTCAAAGTGGTTTTAAGTTAGATTAGTCACAGACAGACAGACGGACATTTCCCCAATATGCGTTTTTTTAAATTTCAATTATATCTCGAACATAGATATTAATCAAAATCTGCAGTTTGAGTTTTTGACGATCATTAAACTTTCTCTATACTATGTATACAAAAAATAAAAACAAATCAGATCCATTGTTTGGAGGTGAAAGCAGATATTGCGAGTATCTCATTGTTATAAGGTATTAAATAGTAAAAATGTCGAATATTGAGGATTTAATGGTGTCTAATTTACATATGGTGACTACTTTGCAGAATTTTTATGTGAGACTGAAAAAATTAGAGCATTTATTCAATTTTTATGTGGAAAAGGAGGATGACAATTTTATTAGATATATAATATAATTTTGTAAGAAAGAAAATATCGGGAACTAATCCTATTGTTTTATTACGTTAATTCGCGGTTTCAAATTCAGCCAATCATTATACTTTGTAATTTAATGTAGAATTGTATTTCGTCTGTGGTGAAAGCCTCATAAGTCAGATAACATCCATCAGACCTGAGTGTCACTTTCATAAGAGGCTTTGTCACTCGGCTAAAAATTCTAACATTACGAGTTCGGTTCTCGCTATTTTCGCACTTCCATTCAAATGCAATGTTCACCCGAGATCTTCAATAAACAACGATCGTTTAGCTGTTGAGGCGCCCTCTACCGACAGCAATAGTCATCAAGTGCAATAAATACAACTGCCATTAGCTCCAACTGCCAACACACACACTCTCCATAAGCTTGAAGTTATATCTTTGATCTCACCACCGACTCATGATCGCAAAGCATGTGGTGAAACTTTATGAGCCAGATAACATCTACTGTAGACAAGCAATTACTTTTGTATGGTGTTTATGTTATTCGGCCACGAGCTCTGTTTTGGGAATTCGATCAAAGGGCCATCCACATCATTCAGGCATACGCCTTAGCAGAACGCAATAAATTAGAAATCTTTTCATTCAGTTTGGGATTGTGTATAGTATATAAAGCAATCATATGTATAGTATATAAAGCAATTTCATTCAGTTTGGGATTGTGTATAGTAGTATAAAGCAATCCTTCACTGGCAGATTTGTAATAGCAGTCCTGCAACACGTAAACGGAGAGATTTGTTACATTCCAGAAAAAGTTGTACATAGAAACAACAAATATTTCATCAAAATATTTTTTTTATTTAAATGAAATTTTCCTGACAAGTATTGCTGTCTTCTGTGATATTTTATGATCCTTTTTCAGAATTTTATTAATCACCTTAGTGCTGCTTCGTGACGTAATCATCACGTGGGTTAGTCTGCAGGTATGGGCAGACTAACCCATGTGATGATTACGGCATACTTAAATTGTTTTAATTGTTTAAATTGTTTAAATTGTTTTGTCTCCCTTTTTTATGGGGATTCATTTCCTTTCATTTTCAATATTTGTAGGGAATTTGAAATTAAGTTCAAAGGAGATACTCTAAAATCATATTTCCTTTTTGTTGATATTAAAAATGCTAAACAAAAATAAGTTAAAACTTACCAAAAAATAAATAAAAGTTTACCATACATGGGTCTATATTTAATATTCCGATGATTTAAAGAAAAGGGAGTATTTTTATTCTTTAAAAGTTAGAAGTTAGAATAAAAGTACTCCTTAGAATATAAATTGCAAATTGTCCAATCCATTAAAAAAATGTGTCGATTTTCTTGAGGATGAAGGATAACAAATTTATTCCATATCAATTATTTAATTTGACAACTAAAAATTAACGCAGCATATAGAGACTGCCCACAGTTTCCTAAAGCTAATAATAAGCATTTACTATCCATTTTCATGAAACCCGATTTCTCCTATGCTAGTTTCCTAAGAACAAATCCATCCCAGCAAGCTGAAACAACTAATTCAATCCCTACCCAAATAAATAATAAGAGCCATTCTACCACTGATACCTCTGAACATTTTGAGCTAATGAATGAAATTAATAACCTTTTCCAAAAGTTCCTCTGAATCAAAAATGCTTTAAAAGAAACGAAAACAGCCAAAATTCATTTCAAAGATAAACTATCTATTTTTATGAACGCCATGTCTCCGACTGTAAGTTCATAAAACTAAATTTAAATAGTTTCGTTGAGTGCCAGTGCAAGTAAACTTCTTCTCAGAAAGAGAGACTGTGAAACCTGATTTGGAAGCCCTGTAAAAAACATGCATAAAAGGTGATTTCGGTTTTGATCATGGAATCGGGCGAGGTGAAGTTGGCATGAAGGTGATAGCAGTTATGTTTTGAATGGTAAGTAGTTCAAATTTTCCTTATGGAGCAGGACAAGGCATTATGGTGGTTTAAGCAGGAGAGACCATTTGATCGGGGCGTAGGGGAAAATATGTTTGCAATTGCAGTGCGTATATTCAATTTGTTTGGCTATTGTAGGATTGGTGTGGTCTTTAATTTTGAGGAAGAAATTTTTTGCGAGTTTTGTAATGTAGTCTTCAATATTTTCTATTTTCAGATCATAGCGGATGACTTCGTTCTTCACATACCAAGGTGCATTTGACATAATTCTGAGTATTTTGTTTTGGAATATATGAATTCTATTTCTGTGAGTTTTAGCAGCAAGACCCCAGATCTGCGCAGCATACATTAGTATGGACTGGGTGACCTGCTTGTAGAGTTGCTGAGGGAGAGCGGGAAGTGCGTTCAATTAAAGGAAAAATTTCACGGGCAAAATCCCAGAATTTGCCTCAAGCCAGCAGCCAATAAAAATCCAGCTTTCCGCAACTCAACGCACACACCCATAGGTACCACCATGATGAATTGCAGTTAGGGCCAGTTTACTCATAGCAACGCTTTAGTCAACAACACGCTAAGGTAGGAGGTATCTCTTCACGGACTGATACTCCATAAAACCTACAATCTTATACAATAGCAAAAACAAAATAACTGCAAATTAAAACAGTAATTCATTGTTTGCTTTTGTTTTGCTTTGCAGGTAAAATGGACAGAAACTAGCAAGATGGTTTAAAATAAAATGAAAAACAAATAGCAAAGCAATGTCTAAGAAATAAATTACTTCCTTTCATTCTGACATAACTGCATTATACGTAATTTTCATTAATTAAATTTAGATATGCAAAGACAGAAGTGACTCTTGTTATATAATTAGGACCTTTTGAAATTATTTCAATAAATAAAGAGTTGATTTCCTTATTTAATAATTTTAATTTCGCTTTTACTCTATAATAATAAAGTCAATGCTCATATTAATAAAAATAATAAGGCTCACTTTCTTTTTAAAATGAGAACAAAAATTACTAGGTAAAATGGATTGTAGTAAATAAAATTGTAATTTTTAAAATGTAAATGTCTTTCTATTCTTACAAAGGTAAAGGAATCTGAAGATTATAGTTCTAATGAAAAAAAATTAATTCGATCAATAGTGCACTCGAACACATCACTTGCACAATAGCCATAATTCTGAATATTAGAGTTTTAAACATACATTAGCACTAATTCCGAATTATTATCACATGAAACTTTATAATGGTAAGTACACGAATATTATATTAAAAAAATATACTGCAATAAATGATATTGAAGGTTTAATTATCAAAAAGAGTAAAAATAATTCATAAAGAACATCTCATTAGAAGTGGATTCTTTTAAAAAGTAAAATCTATTTCGATGTCTCATTTTTGAAGAAAACAAGAAGAGAACACTATTTTTACGTTATATCATGAAACAGATATTTGAAGAATAGAAGTATATATTAATAAAATTGGCGAAACACTTAACATAACTTGCTATTTTTGCTGGGTTCAAAACCCTTTCTGTGAATGGCGGCTATCCACCGTTTTCTTAGTTTCCCATCATTCGGGAGATTGAGAACTGAAACTTTAACCCCAGATTTAAAATCTCCTCTACATTTGGGTACACAACAAATAAATGGCATTTTTTAATCCACAAAACTAGTGATGAAAAAAATTCAAAACAGAATTACTAACATTTCACACTCAATCTGAGTGGGAAAAGAACGAAAAAGGAGTCAGAAGAAAGAATCATGGCAGCGACCCTAACAAATATGTCAGAGCTTTCAAGAAATTCTTCTCTGCGGCCTTATATTTCTAGGGCTCTGCTAGCACCCCCTATTTATATATCAGCTCTATGGATAAAACACGTATATATTTCAGAATTTGTACAAATTTTAAAACTACCTTTTCACAAAAGCTCGCAATTACGTGTTTTATTTAGTGAACTGGGCCTATTAAAAAGTTATTATTCATTTCGCATGTTTAAAATTAAGCTGTAGATAAAATTTAAATAAAATATTTCATTTCGATTTATAATAAATATAACTTGCCCAGCTCATTTAATATGTTTTTATTGCTATGAAGACAGCCATTAAAATTGATTATTAAATTTCTAATAAAGAAAATTACGTATTTCTAATACTAAATGACGCTTCATAAGCTTTGTGTTAGCATTATCGAAAACTACACCTTCAATCACAAGGATGACTTTGCCAACCAGACGGACTAAGAATCCCATTCTAAACTAACCGAGACCGTAATATTTTAGGAATAAATTACAACATTAAAAGGTATGTTTTCCAAATAATTAACAAGGATACAAGGAATATGGTTAGGGGCCCCGGCGCCCGAAGGGCGCCATCCCCGATCGACAAAACTTAAAGTCCAGAGTTACGTGGTTTGTTCTGAAGTGCGAGAAATTTTCCGGGATGATCTTTCAGTAGTAATGAGCACGATGGCAGCTCGACCATTGAGGTTGCTTGAATGAAGGCGGGCGTGTCGGATAGCAGTTTCACGGTACGTTGTAGGTGCGGCTTGAGGCGAGGTGAGTTCTCTCAAGATTCCTCTAGAGAGGGTGCTTGGAGGATGGGGTATGAAGGATTGAGGGATTAACCAATTTAAATTGCGAGAAAGCCCATGGGAATTTTTTAAGAAAAATCTGATTTTTGATATGATTTGGGACGAACAAAAATGGAGTGATAATGCAAATTAGACAAAAAATTAAAGTTAAGACTAAAGTAAAATAAATCTGGGTCTCCTGCTGTTAGGGTTTGCTGTGTAATTTTCTATTTCTTCTATAGCTGGGTTATCAATATTTTCCAGGTCATTGAAGAATTTAGTGGCGATTTTTTTAATAAAATCTCTTAATGATGGAAGATTTAGAGCGTGTCGGATATCATCGTTCCTCATGAACCATCTTGCTTTTGTGATTTGTCTGAGAATAATGTTTTGGCACCTGTCAATGATATTAAGATTGCTTCTTCCAGCATATGCCCAAACAGGGCTTGCATATGTTAAAACAGGTCTGAGAATAGCAGTATAAATAAGCACTTTATTTTCCCTACACATTTCTGAATTCCGAGCTATTAGGGGGTAAAGCTTACGCAAATTATCTCGGAATTTGGATTTAATAAAATTAATGTGTGCTTTCCAGGTTAAACTTTTATCCATAATAATGCCAAGGTATTTTGCTTCCAGAGACCAGGGGACTATTGTGTTATTAATTTTAATGTTGAATTTTGATTTTTTATTTCTCTTCGTGAAGAAAACAGCTTCGGTTTTCGATGCGTTTATGGCTATTTTCCACTCGTTGAACCAGACTTCAAGGCTTTGTATATGTTTGTTTAGTGCATGAGTGATGTATCTGGTATTTCTGTTTTTTGCCAGCAAAGCTGTATCATCTGCGAAAATACAGAGTTTAGTGTTAATATGTTGCGGAATATCGTTGATGTATATGGAGTAAAGTGTGGGGGACAGTTTTGCCCCTTGTGGCACACCTGCCTGAATGGAGCGAAGTTTGGAGAGTGAGGCATTGACTCTGACCGTGAATTTCCTGTTAAACAAGAAGGATGCTATGATTTGAATGAGAGGAGGGGGAGTCTTGTAGCAGATTAATTTGTACACAAGTCCTTCTAGCCACACTCTATCGAAGGCTTTTTGAATATCGAGGAAAACAGCACCTGTGTGTTCTCTTTTCTCAAACCCTGATGAAATAAATTCGACTGCTCTGAGGAGCTGGTGGGTGGTAGAGAGTTTGGGTCTGAACCCAAATTGATAAGGGATTAAAATATTATTATCATTTAAGTGCTTGTTTAATTTTTCCAGAATAAAATGTTCAGTGATTTTACTGAAGTTAGGTAATAGAGAAATGGGTCTGTAATTGGAGGGAATAGTAGGATCTTTGCCGGGTTTGAGAATGGGAATCACAACCGCTGTTTTCCAAGCTGAAGGAAAGAATTTAAATTTGAATATGAGTGAGAGGATGTGGTAGAATTTTAGTAGGGTTATTAGTGGTAGATTTTTAATGATTTTATTAGAAATTCCATCAATACCTGGCGATTTGTTTGGGTTCAGTTTTTTGATGGTTTTGTAGAAATCAATTATGTTTGGGGGGTCGAGTTCTGCTGAAATTTCAGTTGTGAAGAATTTTTGAATAGTGTTGTGTACTGTGGTTTCTGTGTTTACGTTGTGCATATCGTTTAAAGTGAATTGTTGCTCCAAGCTTTGTGCTAAGGTTTCCGCTTTATCAGCGTTTGAATATGCTTTGCCGGCTTGGCCGTTGAGGGCTGAAATCTTTGTGTGTTTTTTCCTCATGTTTTTTGCTGTGTTCCAGAGTGAGTTATCATTAGGTTGTAGAGTTGTTAGTTTATCATTCCAATCTTTTTGGGTCGCAAGTTTTTTAGTTTTTTCCGTTTTTCTTTTTAGTTGATTGTATTGTTTCTTGTGAGCTGGATCGCGAGTGGATTGCCATTTTTTCCTAGCTGCATTACGGAGTTTGAAAAGTTTTTTAACTTCGTTATTAATGTATTGTGTTTCGGGATCAATTGATTTGGAATTTTTATTAAAAGAGTTGATAATTGAATTTGAAAAGTCAGAAATTAAATTTTCTAATTCATGAGTGTCCAAATAATTAAGAAATGACGAAGATACTCTAAATGTATTTAATTTTTACTTATAGTGGTAAAACCTAAATATTGTTTGTGTTGATGTTATAAATAAACCATGAAAGAATGCATTTTAAACTAGTATTACATTCTTTCTTTAAAAAGACAATCCTTCTTCATGAAAATAGATTGTAGATAGCAAATCAATTTTAATTACGTCAATTGAGCGACCAATAAACATGGTGGGATTAAGTTTCTCTCCTTTAACAACAATAAAGTGAACAGCATGGAAATGTACAGTTACTATTAAAAGACGCAAAGACAGATGCAGATTTATATCTGAAAAAAACTGGATATCTGCTTTTTGCAGAGACAATTACGGATGAGGCAAGCATGTTCCTTTTAAGAAGGTAGGAAATTGTAAAAATAGCTGATTTCATAGTTTTTAAGATTTAAATATTTAAATGTTGTTTTGTTTGCAAAATTTATACGATGAACTATGAAAATTAGAATTAGAAAATGCGTTCAAGTCAACAATTTTCATGTGGTAAAAGAGGTTGATAAAAACATTTTTAGATACAAAACAGAATTTTAGCATTTGTATGAAAGAAAATATCGTGGAACTCTTTCTTAGCCTAGTTACACACACAGCGGATTTTTCAGACGCAGCTAAGTCATCATAACCGCCATAACAACAGTAGTGCATTAAACTATATTAGAGCTGACACATTTGGATGGAAAATAAAGGTGCAGCTGTTTTGTCATTAGCGAATGATGTGCAACCTTCACCTGCCACTGGCACCAAAGGGAATTTGATTCCTGCAGTTCAAATAGTGGTTCACATAATCAAATGCAAGGTTACACACACAGCGTTTTTTAACCTCTAGTGTTGGTTTGTCACAGTTAGTTTTACTCTTCAGAGTGAAACACGATTTTTATTTTAACATCAATAGGTTCCGTCTATTACGAACATGAGGGAGTTAAATAGTGATAAAGAAATTTTAATTGCTTTTGTTCAAGAAAGGCCTGTTCTGTGGGATAAAATCATAGAGCTGGTATACTATACCAGCTCTATGGTAATTAACGAAGAGAGAGCAAAATTTTTTCTCCTTGGAATTAATCTTCAGCTATGAACGTTAAACAAATAATAAATTCAGTGATTCACGCAAATGTTTTGTACTGATTTATTAGTTCCTGTCTGGACATTAAACTACTGCTACATTCTGTTACTACAAGTTTATGTCTGGACATTAAAATTCTGAACTATTTTGAATCATGTTTAAATTAGTGACTGAAGTTCCAATTTTCTTTTAACAATGCGAAAGTGAGGTTCTTTGTTCTCACATAGAGAATTCAGAATTTTTATTTTTCAAACAAATAATAATAAACGTGAATGTTTTTTTCTGTGAGTAAGAAATAGTTCCTTTAATGCCAGATCTTTTCAACTGCAACTACAAAACCTGCCACATATATATATTGGACAAATAGAATAAAGCCTTTTAATTTTTAAAAAACGAAGCGAAATTTAAAACTTACTTTCATAAATTACTTTTAAGCAGAAACACTTTGTCAAAAAATATCAAAATTTTTAAAAAATGTTTTAATAATAACAATTTAATAGTCTAGTAAATATTTTCTGTCTTCCAACAATGGATTACTATATTGTATGTAATTTTCAATAGTTTGTATATGATACTGAAGCAAACGATTATATTAAACTCTTCTGACAAGTTTTTTTAAAAAAAAACGACCATATTTATATTTATCACTAAAATTATACAAAAAGATTTTTAATAATTTTGAATACATCGTTACCACGACTGAGAATGATGTGTCAGAGTAACTCTTTAAAAGTTTCTCTAGTTTACTAGGAAGCTATGTTTTTAAATAGAATACTTGATTATCGTAGGCAATCTTGTAAGCGGCAATTAATATCGCAGGTTGTTTAAAATCTACACTGTTTTAAAAAGTCCTGGCTCGAAAACCGAGTTTTAATTTCCCTTATTGTGTCGAATTTATAAATCGCTTCTAATGAAAGCTTTCACAGCTATAAATAATGAACTAAACAAATTTTAAATATTGTAAACAGAAATGAAGTATTCGATTTAAAAATTAATTATCCGAAATTAAATTTTAAAAATTTAATTCTAAATATAAATTAATTTAATTAAAATTGAAACATGCAAGGTTTTCAGATTTGAAGACGATGGAACTGATAAGGATTGTGGAATTGCAACAGGTTTAAATGCTGTCTTCAAAAACTTCGAATCATAGGTTTTATTTAGAGACTCTCATATTATTTTAATTAGTTCATTGTGGATACCATATATATGCCGGGCCATATATGTATATTTGAGAAAGGGAAGGAAGATTTTTTTTATTGGCATATTAAATAAAGGAAAACTAAGCGAAATTTACAACTTTCGATCATAAATTCTTTAATTAAATTTGAGAAGAAATGGTTTCAAAAACTTAAAAAAAAAAAGATTTTTTTTAATAATAACAATTCAATAGTCTAGTAAATATTTTCTGAAATCTGGCAATTTCGAAAAATATTTTTCGTCTGTTTTCCAACTATGGATTACTTGGTTGTATTGAATTTCATAATCGTTTTTAATTTTTCAAAAAAATATATACTCAATTGATATTCTATCCATTGTTTAAAACTAAAGAAAAATGATTGAATTTATTATTGGGCATGAGGCATTCAGAAAAAAAATGAAATCATAATAAAGCTTAAATGACGATGGATGAATTGGATATTTTCATTTTCAATAATACAGTCATGTCATTTGATATGATTCTATTTCAGAAATTCATGTACACAATGAACAGAACACAAATATGACAATTAAGATAACGCATCTTTTGTGTCTAACAGTTTGAAGGAATCATTGGCATAAGATTATATTTGAACGCTTTAATTGAATTTAAATACTGTAGCAGTATATTTATTACTCTTATCTTTTCTTTTGAATACTAGATGGCGATGCGTGATTCAGTGCGCATCCCATTGTTCATTGGGGTTGTGAGTAGAAGAGACGATGACGCTGTTCTGGGAAGATGCGGGGGAAAGTATCTTATTTTGTGTCGTAGTGTGTTTGTTTCGAGTTTGAGTCTGGTTAATAAAAAACATGTTCCTGAAAACTTGCGGCCTGTTGCTTCCTGCATGGATTCTAATAATCTCCTCATTCCTCCACAATACTATACATAAAATGTTGACTCGCAAAGCAGAAACATAGCTCTTATTAATTATTTTCGTATATGAACAGTGAGTTGTAATCAATGTGTCCTACAAACATATTGCTTCTCTGAATATTTTTACGACCTCACTTGATTTAACACTAATGTATGAAAATCCAAAATATTACTACTTCTCTCGGGAAAGATCTGATGTGTCATAGGATTGTACTAAATACGATACAGTTTCTTTTCTACATTATCATTAGATAATTTTTCACTTACTGCATGGTATAAAAAACGTTATGTATGAAAAAAGACTGAATAATAGAAAAAATTTGTGAAAATATATACGCTGCGATGTTCGAGACAAGAGTTAGGAAAACAAATTATAAGGTTTCTACAAAAAGTTTTAGAAACATTCCTACTTTTTTTTTCGAAGCAAAAATTTTGTGAATAATGAGATTTTTTTGGGGCTTAAAATAAGAAATATACATTGATTTAAATAAAATCAAAACAATCAAGGTTTTCAAATTCAAAGAAGATAGAACAGATAAATTTTTCACAATTTGAGAAAGTGTAAAACTTAGATTTTAGCAAAATCTTCCAAATACATGATTTATTTAGGGATTTCGACATTTAATTGAATTAATATTCATTCGGCTTATTTAAAAACTGAGTTGAAAAAGAAATTTTTAATTAAAATTAAATATAATACAAAGAAAATGAAATCTTCGATGGCGAATTTCCTCATGTCCCAAAATTATTATTTTGAATCCGTTGTTTGTCTTAATTAATTTACCAGGTTAAAACTGTTTGAAACAATAACAAGACGTATATATATATATATGTATATATATATATATATATATATATATATATATATATATATATATATTGTTAAGTTTTTAGCGTATCGGGTTCGGATTGAATGGACTTTGTATAGGGACAGCACAAACAAATTTATTTACAGCTATTTACAGTTATGTACAGGATAACTGATAGAGTAACAATTTCAGATAAACACAATCCAGCAATAATCAGTCACTTACAGCGTAAATGAAAGTCTTACGCACAATAAACACAGTTTGAAAAACAGCTATAGTATAGCACAGCAGCAGTAAATCACAGTGAGCTCAATAACACAGCGTTAGCAGCAAACGCAAACACAGCTCACTAATCCTTTAGTCCAGCAAGACGCGTTTTATTTCAGAGCAAACTCTCAACTAACTTACTCACTCCGGCTACTCGTCCTTATATAGCCGAAACGCGCGTGCACCGAATCTCGTGAAAATTCTCAAAACAACGCGCACAATCCAGCGGCTACAAGACTATTCCTTACGCCAAACCAATCAAGCTGGCGCGAGGCTCCTTGCCAAACGTCGCCAACTTTGGCGAGTTTTGGGGCCGCTCGCCCGCTTGTAACATTGCCCCCTCCTCAAGGACTGCACGTCCCGGGCAGGACAGACCCCAAGTAGAAGACACTCAGTAGTTACAATAACATAGACGTTCAGTTTCATACATGAACATTGAAAAACAATTAACATAAGGAAC
>JAOUZG010048984.1:57234-69543 GCA_026289955.1 Argiope argentata | reverse complement strand
GCCCTTCGGGCGCCGGGGCCCCTAACCATATTCCTTGTATCCTTGTAATTAAATTACGGAAAACTTGCACCTTTTCAATATGGAAAACGACTGTTAATACATAATGGTATCGTTTGCTTTAAAAAGTGATTCAGTCTGTCTTTAGTTGGCCACGGTTTCCGACTGGAAACCGTGGAAACCCTCCACCGTATTGTTACTTAACCTAATTTTCTATACGTGTCTGTAGTAACAAGTGTTTGTGAATTTTGCAGTGTAGCTGTGTTTGTGAAGATTAAAAATAATGTATTTAAAACCAAGAAGTTCGTTAAAATAACACAACACACCTCTACATCTGTAAAATTCTGTATACCAGAAAGGGGAAAAAACACAAATGAGGATTTAAAAGCTGCTAATATACTTGCCATACTTAAGACCAATTTTGAACCCTACAAAAAATAGTAGCCCTTGAAAACAAAACTCTCAGAATGATTGCTTCAGCCAGATGGTTCCACCGTAATAGAGAAATAATAAAAGCCCTGAACATAGCCCCAATAAAAGAATTTATGAATAAACTAGCGAAAAACTTTTATGGTAGTATCATTAATATCGACAACCCCTCACTCAAAATTCTGCCGCGATACGATATTAAAGATCAAGCAAATAAACGGAGACCCAGGTGCTCACTTAACCTCTAGGCATTCCGACCACTCCTAAAGTTTAGTATTTTTTTTATTTATTAATGTATTTTTTGAGCAAAAAGAAAAAGAATTTACTTTTTATTTACTGATTTTATGTAAATATTTAATTATTATCAATCAGTTTACTGTTGAAAATCAAATTTAATTACCACACAATCCTAAACTACTGATGCACTCTATATCTCAATAGGAAAATTTCCAAAAGTATCAAAGCCCAAATTTGCTAGACTTACAGATGGTGGGCCTGCGGTCCCAATGAGCTATAACTCCCCGTACAAAATAGGTTGGCCAAGTCATATTAGTGTTTAAAATTGTAGTTTTGGATGTTAACACAAAACTTACGAAGCGTCATCTAGTATAGAAATACATATTTTTCTTTATTACAAGAAATTTAGTAATCAATAATAATGGATGTCTTCGTAGCAATAAATAATATTAAAAGAACTGGGAAAGTTATAATTATTATAAATAGAAATGAAATATTTTATTTGAAACGGTATTTTATATTTTATTTAAATTTTATTTTTAGGCATGCGCAATCATTAATAACATTTATATTCCTGTATCACTAAATGAATCATGTGATTGGAAGCTTTTGTAAAAAGATAGTTTTAAAATTTGTACAAATTCTGAAATATATGCGTGTTTTATCCATAAAGCTGATATATAAATAGGGGGTGCTAGCATAGCCCTCGGGTGATAAAGCCACAGCGCAGAATTTCTTGAAAGCTCTGACATTATATCCGTTAGGGTCGCACCTATGATTCTTTCTTCTGACTTATTCTTCGTTCATTTCCCACTTAGATTGAATGTGGAACCTTAGCAATTTTGTTTTGCCTTTTTCTCATCACCATTTTTGTGAAATGCCATTTACTTGTTGTGCACCCAAAGGAAATTATAAATCTGGGGTCAAAATTTCAGTTTTTAATATTCGGAAAGATGGGAAACTGAAAAAAATGTGTCGTGTACTCGCTTATGATACACGTATTCTTTTACTGTGATTGAAAAAAAACTACTCTCCTCGAAAACAAACATAACATTTATTTCTATGACAAGACAAGCTATTCTATTTACAAATTAAATTTAAGTTACTGCATTTACGATATGAGCCAGATCTGAATAATTTTTTGCTGTCGTTTTTCAAGTCTTCTCACATTTCTGAAAAGTCTTAATTCCAAAGCCGAATTGAGTTGTTACCGAAGCCGAATATTGTTGAAATTTAATCTCTTTATAGCGTGAAACAATAATATAATTGAATTATATTTAATATCTTTGAAAAACTGAGAACGATTTGTAAATTAAGGGCAAAAAGAAACTATTCTTGGAAAGCAGACATTTTTTTTTACAAAATGCGATTATTATTTTAAAAAATCAGAATGTTTGAAATCTGTTTCTGTTGAAAAGAATTTTTATAATTTTTAGCTGAAAGTTTTAAATTTCGTATTTTTTATTTAGAAATGTTCATTCGTTTTCCCCAAAATATATACATGGCAAGGCATATATTTAACACTTTTCGGTATGCGCAATGAATAGGAAGTTAATACAATATCGAAGTCTCTAAATAAAACAAATGATTCGAAGTTTTTCAAAAAATGCATCATTTTAACCTGCACTAATTCTGCAATATTTATCAGTTCTATCGTCTATAAATCTGAAAACGTATCATGTTTCAGTTTTATTTAATTTAATTTATATTTAAAATTAAGTTTTTAAAATTTATTGGGAAAAAATTAATTTTTAAATAAATTATTTCATTTTTGTTTATCTTTTTATTATTTTGAAACTGTGAAAACTTTCATTAGAAGCCATTTATAAATTCGACACAAAAAGTAAAATTAATTCTCATCTGTAAAATTAGAAGTTTTCTGAACTCGCACACTTTTAAAAAGCCCTGTCTTGGCATTAGATAGCACCACAGACAAAATTACCTGATAAAATCAAGCATTATTCATTATTCCCTCTTGAATAGGGAATAATGCTTGGTTGAACACGTTGCACACTTTCAATACCTTGAATCACAATGATTTATCTATCCATAACTGATTAGGACAAAGACTTTTATTATCAAAACTATTTAACAAAACTTTTTGCACAATTTTAATTGTAAATTTTAATCTACACTTTTTTTAATTAATGCTTGTTAGAAGAGTTTAATGTAATCTCTTGATTAAGTATCATATACAAACCATTTGTGAACCATTTATTGAAAGTTACTTACAATATAGTAATCTAATGTTGGAAGACAAGCAAAACTTATTTTAAAAAAGTGCTAAATTTCTGAAAACCTTTGCTAAACTATTGAATTCTCATTATTAAAAAAAAACTTTTAAAAACATTTGAAAATTGTTTCTGCTCAAAAGTAATTTATGAATTTATGGTGATGAGTTGTAAATTTCGCTTTGTTTTTATTTAGTTAAAATACTTGTTCAAAATCTTCGAGATGATCATTCCCCATCCCCATGATATATATGTGGCCCGTTTAGTTGTTATATTTTAAATGATCAGGCATGCAGGGAGCTAATTCTCACACGGAGAAAAGCATTCACGGTCATTATTATTTTATACAAGATAAAAAGTCTAATTTCTCTATTGTGGTAACAAATAACTTTTGTTTTGCATTATTAAAGACATTTCGGAACTTCACACAGTAATTTACTCACTCTTATCTGCAAACAGTTCAGAAATTAAATGTCCACACAGAAATGAAATCAGAACAAGACATGTGGTCCAACTACTCCATTTAGTATTTTCATTTGTTCAACGCACACGGCAAGGGATTTATTCAATAAAGAAAACAGTATCGCTGCCTTTTTAATAATTAACCAGTTGTTACGTATACGAAATGATATATTTTTCTAATACATTAGCTTCCTTTTATACTTAATTTTTTATAGTGTTAATTCATATTTTTATTGTGATTTCTATAAAAATACCTTTTTTTTAACTTTGTTATTGTAAGGGTTTCTCTGAACATTTTAATATCAAGAATAAGGGAATCTAAATGGAATTGTAAATGCTGTAAATTATCTCAGAGAGAGCATTAATACATCTGCTGTTACCGGAAAAGCTGTTTTTCCAGGTAATTGAAATACTCGTATAGAGTTTGACTTCATATTTTATCAGCAAAAATATCTCTGAATTTGCATGTGTAACTAGAGTGACCACATTGGCATTAATTCGAAATAATCTCTTTTAATTCTGGTCTGAGGAAAAGAAACCAGTTGGCAGAATAATTTTATTTAATATTTTACTTCACTAAACTCTTATGTCACAATGCAGAGATAAGTGTGTATGTAGCGCAAAACCTATTTTTGGATATTATTAACGGAAATCAGGGATTAGTTGCCAATGACTTGCCAAAGTTGACTCGTTAGGTTCAGTTAAAACGCTAAATTCAAATCTAAAGTCAATGTTTCTGAATTATAGTATTCCAGTATTATTCATGGCGATCTCTGGCAAAAGAAATTTATTAAAGGATATAGAGAAAGTTTGAAAAGAACATCCCCACTGACTTCAGTAATAAAGCTGCATTATCTTTGACTCTTTTAATAGTATAAGCAGAAATACCATTGCTTCTTACTTTAATTCAATCTGTTTTGTCCAAATTATAATAAAACAGGTAAGTTAAATTATTTCAGAACCACACATGACTTGACATCTATTTTATTTGTTTATTCACAACGTTGCCATTCACATAAAACATAAATTTTCTTTTCCATTACAAAAATCCTTTCAATACAAGTTGAATTGTTTCATTTAATATTACAAACATTTTACAACTTTTAAATTATTTTATCTTAAATATAATTATTTTGAAATTACTTATAATTACTTGAAATGCTTATAATATGAACATTTATTAAAGTCACGACACTCCCACCTTTTGATTCTACATAGATATAAAAAAATCAAAACATTATTTCACATTAAATATAAATTAAGAATTAGAAAGTATACATTAATCATCATATCGTTTAGGTTTTATAACATTTCTACCACATTTAGTTTTAAATATTTTGGTAAGGTTTTGCTCATTGCTTATTTCTAAATTTGTATTATCCTTTCGGTTATTGCATTTATTAAATTTTGAGTGATTGTATTTTACATTTTTACATAGTTCACTATTATACAAATTACTATCCCTATTCAGTTCTAGAGAATATAGCCGTTTTACAGGACGTATCAATTCTCCCATACAAGTTCTCACTTTTACCACTCTAACAGAATTGTCCTTTCCTGGGAACACTTACTACCAATCCCATAGGCTAGTCAAGTCTCATCTTGTGGTCGCAACCAACCAGAACTACATCTCCCACCTTCATTTGTTTCGAACCAACTTTGTTTATCTGGTGATGAATAAGAAGACTCAAGTATTCATCTCTAAATCTTCTCCTTAGATCGTTTCTCAATCTTTTCTGATACTTGAGCCTCTTCGTGAGATTAATATCATCGATGTTATCCAGATCTGGTACTCCCACCGTTTGAATAACTTGAATAAACATGGAAGGTGAGAGAGGTGTTAAGTCGTCCGGATCTTCTGATAAATAATTGAGAGGCCTTGAGTTGATGACTGATTCAGCATCACAAAGAATTGTATTTAATTCTTCAAAATTTACGGACGATCTTCCCAGAATTCTTCGTAAGATTTTCTTAACCATTTGGACCAGGCGTTCCCAAAAACCTCCCCACCAAGAAGCTGTGGGGGGATTGAAACTCCTCTGAATTCTTAAAATTGAGATCTGTTGAGTAATTTTCTTCCAGTCAAGGGAAGCCATTAAATTATCAGCTCCAATAAAATTAGTTCCATTATCATTATAATTTTTTCTCGGCCGATCTCGTCTTGCAATAAATCTTCTCAACCCTAACAAAAATCCATCAGTTGAGAGACTTTGTATTAGCTCTAAATGTATTGCACGGTAAATTGCGCATGTAAACAGTACTATCCATGCTTTATTTCCATTCTTTAAATAAAGTGGACCTGCCAAATCCACACCGGTCACTCCAAAATCTAGTGCATCTCTAACTCTGTCCTCAGTTAATGCAGCAGGTACAGTGTTAATTTCCTTCGCAGTAAATATCTTGCAGCGAATACATTGGTTTATTACTCTTTGAACAGTTTTTATGCCCCGTAAGATCCAAAAATGTTGTCGTAGATTTGATAGAACAACCTGTAATCCACTGTGGCAGGAATTTGTATGGTTTTGAAAGATCAATCGTTCTACAAGGAGATGATTGGATGGAAGAACAATAGGACATCTGAAATTTTCATCGTCTTTTCTTCTCACTATTTTCGTCTTCAATCTCATTAACTCTTCATTGTCAATAAAAACGTTGAGACTTTTCAATTTATTTTGTGTTACTGTGTCGTCAAAACTTTCCTGTTTCACCAGTCTTAAAAGTTTCTTCTCCTCAATTTGAATTTCATCTACAAATAAATCTCTTTGCCTGCTTTTGTGATATCTACTATTGTGGCCAAATCGAAGAACCCATGCTAGTAATCTCATTATTTTTGAATAGTTTGAAAATCGTTTTAAATACCAAACTATTTAACCAGTAGAAATATTGACTGATGTAACTCCCTTATTTTTCTCCTTTAAGACATCTTCGTTAATTTTCACTTCAGAATTGGGCCAATTCTTTTCAGGAAGTCTAAGCCACTGCGGCTCCTCCCACCATCTTGAATCCAAAAGTGTCTTCAAAGTGCAACCTCTCGAAGGAAGATCTGCGGGGTTACATTGTCCAGGAATATGTCTCCACATTTCTGATGTAGACAGTTTATTTATTTCTTTTATTCTATTGTTGACAAAGGTTCCCCAATTTTCTTTTTTCTTGATCCAATAGAGAAACGTCGTTAAATCGGTCCAAAAGAACATTGGCGCATCTTCTAAAGTCATTGCCTCTTTCATTGAAAAAGATAGACGGGCACCGATGCAGCAAGCTAGCAATTCTAATCGAGGAATGGTAGTTTTTCGTAATGGAGCAACTCTTGATTTAGCCTGCAGAAGCTGTATACTCACACCATTTTTACCTTCTGTTCTGAGATAAATTGCATATGCATAACTTGAGGCGCTGGCGTCACAAAAGGTATGTATAGAGCAACAAAATTAGAATTTTTATGTCGCTCAGATGAGACAAGTCCTTTAACCACTGTCTAAATTTCTTCTCTGCATGCACGAGTAGCCGCTCATCCCAACTCAACTTTTTCCTCCATGTTTCTTGCAATAATAATTTTGGAACAATAGTTACTGGGCAAGTGAATCCAATGGGATCAAAAACCTTATGGATGGAAGATAACACATTCCTTCTAGATACAGGCTCACAGGAAACATTTATATGACTAGTGTCACAAAAGAGTAGATCTTCTTTACGCTCCCATAAAAGTCCTAAAACATGAGATGGTCATGAATCAGCAAGATTTGAAGTGTTTTCCCATCCTCTAATTTCGAAACTTCCTAGTTTCATCACTTCTGTAGCTCCACTTACGAACTCAGAAAGCTGCTCTTCTGTATCAACAGATGTAACACAATTATCCACATAGAAAGAGTTTTCAACATTTCGGTAATAATACCATATTCTTGAGGACAATGTTCTAAATGGTTGTTGATCACAGCTCCGAGTAGGAATGGGCTGCAACTCAGTCCAAAAACAAATCTTCTGTGACGATAAATTTTCATTTTTCTTTCATCATAATGTTTGCACCAGAAAAACCTTAAGAAATCTCTATCTGCTGGGTGAATGGATATCTGTAAGAATGCCTTCTTTATGCCAGAAATTACTCCAGTTCTCTTTTCTCTAAATCTCATCAATATGGAAGGAATAGTGTCTAATACATTCAATCCCTTTACTAAGCAGTCATTCAGAGAAAATTTTCCTTTTTTCTTTACATGCAGCATCAAACACTGGTCTGAGTGGTGTGGTCGAGCGTTCTTTAAATACTCCACGATGAGGAAGATAATGACAGCGTCCTTCTCCTTCACTTTCTAAAACCGCTTCAATGATCTTCTCATCTTCCCAATTTTTGAAAACTGAATTGTAATCTGAATATCTTCCTGATGAAATCAATTTTGATGTTGTTGTTACTAATCTTTTTTCTGCAATGTATTTACTATCGGGAAGAGTAGAATTGTCAGTCCATGGCAATCGCACCATATAACAGCCATCAATGTCAGTGGATAAAGTATCATTGAAAAATTTCACTACCTCTTCCTCTCTGTGAGTTTTTTCAGTGGGCTCTTTGATCCCTAAAAGCTCCAAATCCCAGAAGTATTCTATTTTCTCACTATGTGTAAGAATTGTGATACTTTCAGCAGCACTTGACTGCACTGTGCTTTTGTTGTTATTTGATGTCCTACCCATTATAACCCAACCTAAGTAATTTTCATACGCAATTAATCCACATTCAAGTTTGTGTATAACTCCAGTGAAAAGTTGTCCACAAAAATCTGCTCCAATTAACAGTTCTATTTCAGGAGAATCTTCTCCATAATCAGCTATCCATATTTTCTTTTCTTTCAATTCTTTATTCCACAATCCTCTTTTGAGTCTCGGAATTTTTCCACAAATAGATATCTGATCCAAAACCTATATATCCAGAGAATATTTACCATTGGGAGACTTCAGTTTAATTTTATGCAGTCCGTGATCTTTTACTTGTGTTTTAAATCCTCCAAATAACGAATGGGCTAAACTTTTCTTACTTACAGGTTCAAGTCCTAGTTCCTCAGCAGTTCTTTTTAACATGTGCGAATTCTGAGAACCACTGTCAATTAATGCCCGAAAACATTTCTGCTTTCCGTTGGCTTCAATATTTACAAATATAGTCTGCAGTTATACAGCTTCAGAACATTCTTCAGCAATCAATGCGTTGCTCGAGTCTATCGTCTCATTTGTTGAAATTTCTTTTTTATTTACAGGTAATTCAAAACATATGATTGTATGATGCCGTTTAGAACAAATCATACACTTGATTTTCGATTTACAGTCCCTTGCTTTGTGACTACCCTTGAAACAAACATAACAAACCTTCTTATTACTTAAAGCTTCCTTTTTCTTGTCTAAAGACCAATTTTGTGCTATGAAACAATCTTTGCTTTCGTGGGATTTTCGACAACACACACAATGAAAGTGTCTTTTTGTCACATCACCAGAAAATAAATTACTTGCAGTGGGAACTGGTTCATCCAAATTTTGTTTTTTCTTATTCGTATTACCACTATTAAATTCAAGTCTCATTCCATTTTTCGCAAGCTGTAAGCTTTCTTCACCTCCCACTTCGCGTTTTAAAAAGCAAAGCAAATTCTTAAGTTTATTTCCATAATCACCCGTAAATTCATTTTCGGTTGACGGCTGGGCTGGATTTCGCAGCCAAACTCTCATCAATTCTTCAGGAATACGTGATTCAACAAGAGGGAATAAAATGGCTTTATATTTTTCACTTGTTAATCCTATTGACTCTAATGATCTCAAATAAGATTCTAATTTATCATATAAATAAGAAATATTTGACTTACCCCTCTTTTCTGTTGCGTTCTGTATAACGAGAGCTAATAGCTCGCGAACATAAAATTCTATCAACTGTTCTTCTCTTCCAAATCTGTTCTTTAAAGCTTCAATTGCTTTTTCATAGTTTTCAGATGTTGGTGTAAAACTTTCAATTACTTCACGAGCTCGACTTCCTTGTAACATGCACTGTAATAAATACTGAAATTTATCTTCTGGCGCCAATTCTTCATAAGTATTTATTCTTTAAAATTGGCTCCAAAATCCCAAATAGTCCTTCAAATCGCCACCGAAATGTAATAATTCAATTTTTGGTAGACGCATTTTTCGTTTTTCATTTGGTGATGAAATTATTGATTCAGCTATTCTGTCAGAACACATCTTATTGGAAAAGTTTTCATTTTTTACTTTTATTAAATACATCTTTTCTCGATATTCTTCAATTTTACTATATTCGTTTTCAAAATCTTCATCTGTTGCGATATTGTTCAAAATTATTTCATCACACTCTTTTAATTCACTGTAAATACGATCTAAAGTTAAACATTTCGTTTTTACAACTTCGCCATTTGGCACTTCTTTTTCAAATTCTTCCATTAAACTATTTACGGTTTTCGTAAACGAGGTGCGAGCGCACTTTCGTTTTCTCAATATATCTTCCGTAGCCATATCGTCAAGTCTAATTAATTTTTCTTTTAAAATAAAACCACGACTAACCTGTTTCCATATCACATCCGAGGGTCACCAAAATGTTTTGTCCAAATTATAATAAAACAGGTTAGTTAAATTAATTCACAACCACACATGACTTGACATCTATTTCATTTGTTTATTCACAACGTTGCCATTCACATAAAACATAAATCTTCTTTTCCATTACAAAAATCCTTTCAATACAAGTTGAGTTGTTTCATTTAATATTACAAACATTTTACAACTTTTAAATTATTTTATCTTAAATATATTTATTTTGAAATTACTTATAATTACTTGAAATGCTTATAATATGAACATTTGTTAAAGTCACGACGCGTTCCATCTTTCACGAATCTGAAAATCTTGCGTATTCTGATTTTGTTTCTGTTTCATTTAAAAAGAAAAAATAAATATGAAAGTAATTTTCTTTCTGTACGCAATTTCTTTTCCTCTTTAAAAAAGTAAAGAAAGACAAATGTTTCTACTTGTAAAAAAAAAGTGTAATCCCGAGTTGGAACATCGCGAAATGATATGTGTTCAATTCTTGTCTCTCTTTTCTTTAGCTATTTTAATTTATACGTAACGATTTTTTTATCATGCAGTACGTAGAAACATACATTATAGTACTGTAAAAAAGAAATTTTATGTTTAAACATATAAATATTTTTTTAGTAAAATTAATGAAACTTAGTCGTTTTTGGCGACCAGCTTGTCCCGTCTAGATTATTAAATTTTCTGACACAATATCGATTTATATAGAATGAGCTAAAAATGTAAATTATTTTTCCTATCAGAAAAAGACATGATTTTAATTAAGTCAGTCTAATTGCACTTTCTGGGTACCGATCAAAAAATGTGTATACTTTGGAATAGAAGCAGAAATAAAAATTTTAATTCTGATGGTATGTCCAAAGAAGCTAAATTTTGAGTTTAATTTTAACGTTCGCAAAACATGCAATTGAGCTCTTTGACAGATGAGTTTGAATTTCGTCATAAAACACACCCACATTATGTGTATTCAAAAAGAAAAATACAATAACAAAACTGATATCATTAAAAAGGTAATCTATTTGAATTTCCAAATTATGCAGTACTTAGGAAATAATTCTGAGGAAAGGTATGAATATATTTTAATATGCAAGTCATAGCGATTCAATCAAGGGACAGTTAAGCCTTTTTTTTTGCTCTCAGTAAAATTTGGTTTACGTTTCATTCCAACATCTTTACTATTTCCTCCGTCTGAAGGGAGTTTTCTATAACGATTAAATCTCAAAATTTTTCCAAAGCCGCATCAAAACCTCTGCAGTTATCGGAAAAGTTATTTTTCGACGGATTTCAAATTTATGGTATAGAGTTTTACACTCTTGCAGCAAAAGTTTCTCTGGATTTTCATTTGCAACTAAAATGACCTCATTAAAATAATTTCGAAAAACTCTCTTTAAATTCGTACATGAGAAAAAGAACATGAAACTCTTTGAAACCATGCTCTTCCTCGTGGTGACATAATACACTGCTTTTCATTGCTGATTTTTTTCAACTTGTAGTTGCAAAAATAATTTTATTTCATATTTTACTACCTAAACTCCTATGTCATGACGCAGAGATAAGTGTGTCTAAAGCACAAATTCTATTTTCGGATATTATTAACACAAGTCAATGATAAATCGCCAAAATACTTGCCAAGATTGACTGGTTAGATTTAGTTAAAACGCTAAATTCAAGTTAAATGTTAATATTTCTTAATTATTGTATGGCGGGGTTATTCAAGGCCTTCTCTGAATAGGAAATATTATTAAAGAGTATAGCGAATGTATGAGGACATCACTCCCACTGACTTCAGATGTATAGCTTCAGAGATATAAAGCTGCATTATCTTTGATTCTTTTAATAGTATAAGCAGAAATTTCATTGCTGTTTTCTTTATTTCAATTTGTAGGAAGAAACTTAATCCCACCACTTTTCTTCAATCTTTGTTTTGTTTGATTATTGAAGAGAAGCGAACGAACTTGAAGCACACTCTATTACGTGTAACCAAGTTGTAGAATGTTCGACAATCACTCATTATGAAAAGAGTACAATTAAATTTACCACTTATCCTAAAAAATAATTATTTGAATAATTTTTATATTAAAGTATTGCTGTTGTTAATATATATTATAACATTAATCTATTATCGAATCCTTTTATGCCAAGGACTCGATTCGTTCTCTAAGAGATGTGTGATAATTTTTCTTAATATGCCAAATTTATAAACCACTTCTAACGGAAGTTATCAAAGCTATAAATAATAATTGAAGCTAAACATGGTGTAAATATTATAAAACAAAAGGAAATGTTTTTTTAAAATTAGGTTTTCACAATGAATGACAACTCAATTAAAAGTGGAAGTGTCTAAATAAATAATATCATTCGAAGTTTATAATAAAAGACATAATTT
>JAOUZG010048984.1:0-52234 GCA_026289955.1 Argiope argentata | reverse complement strand
TTTATCATATCAGAACATTATGTTGTTTTGGGGATGAAGTCTTTGGCGTCAACAAAAATCCATAGACGAAAAATAAAAATTTTATTATCTGTACAAGGATCTCAAAAAATCAGCTTTTAATAATGCGTTGCCATTGCACTTACAAAAGCTCTGATTTAAAAATAATATGATAACTACTACAACCAATAAAACCTAGAAAAATGTCATCTTGAGTAGTGATTACATGAAATGAAATAAACAGGAAATGTGATGTTTTTTTTAAAACAATAAAAGCGGGACAAAGTGTTTTGGATCGCTTGCAGTACTAAAGTGACTCATTCAACGAAACGATTAAAATGAATAAAATTAGAATTCAACTTGCACGAGCACGTGGTGCTGGACCGTTCAAGAAATGATGTTCTGACATGATACACTGAAATATGCATAGCAGATTTCATTTTTATTCTTTGGTTTTCTTGCTTTTTTCATCCTATGCAAATGTTTCCCATGTAAGCCTATTGAAACTAATGCGCACAATAATTGCATAATACATTACCAATAGTATTAGAGCCCTGTTTTATTAGACTTACAGATGGTTGGAGCTGAGGCCCCAATCAGCTGTAACTCCTCATACAACATCATGATTATTTCAGACAAATATACTATTTCTGAAACGTAGCTATTGAGTAATTAACGAAGAGAGAGGGAAATCACTTTTTAATGGCTGAATGACAATGAATATAAAACACATGGAAATAATAAATGCAGTGATTTTCGCAAATAATAGATTCTGATTTCGTTTCCATCTGGACATTTAATTTCTGATCTGTTTGTGGACAAGAGTGCTTAAATTAATGTATGAAGTTCCGAAATGTCTTTAACAATGCAAAACAAAAGTTCTTTGTTGCCGCAACAGAGAAATCAGAATCTTTATCTTCTATCAAATAATAATGGGCGTGATTTCTTTTCTCTGTGTGAGAATTAGCCCCCTGCATACCTGATCATTTAAAATAAAAAAAACTAAACCACATATATATTATGGATTCGAAGATTTTAAACAGGTATTTTAACTGAATAAAGACAATTCGACATTTACAAATCACCACTACAAACTCATAAATTACTTTTAAGCAGAAACGATTTTCAAATGTTTTCAAAGAATGTTTTAATTTTTTTTCAGTAATAATAATTCAATAGTTTAGTAAATGTTTTCAGAAATTTAGCTCTTTTTGAAAATAAGTTTTGCATGTCTTCCAACAATGGATTACTATATTGTACTTAACTTTCGATGGTTTGTAAATGATACTGAAGCAAGAGAATATATTAAACTGTTCTAACAAGTATTCATGTTTTTTTTAAAAAGTAGATTTAAACTTACCACTAAAACTATTCATGAAGTTTTATTAAATAGTTTTGATTCATTCTAATAATGTAATTTTCTGAACCTCTAAAAGTGTTTATTTAGGACTCCTTGTGGTTCAAAGGCATCAATGTGTTGAACAAGAAATCTTGAATAATGCTTGAAATTAGTAGGTAATTGCGTATGTGGTGATAACGCCAAGACAGGGCTTTTTAAAAGCGTACTAGTTTGGAAAACTTCTAATTTTATAGATTTGTGTTAATTTTACTTTTTGCGTCGAATTTATAAATAGCTTCAAATGGAAGTTTTCACAGTTTTAAAGCAGGTAATCAGAAATGAAATATTTTATTCAAAAGTTAATTTTTCCCAGTAAATTTTAAAAGCTTAATAGTAAATATGAATTAATTGAAATAAAATCGATGATAAACTTTCAGATTTGTAGACGATGGAATTGATCAACATTTCAGAATTAGTCCTGATCTAAATGTCTTTTTTCAAAAACTTCTAATGATATGATTTATTTAGAGACTTCGATATTTTATTAACTTCCTATTCATTGCGCATACCGAAATATGTTGTATAGTATATGCCTTGCCATGTATATATTTTCGGAAAAGCGAAGGAACACTTCTAGATGAAAACAGACGAAATTTCAAACTTTCCGCTAAAAATTATAAAAACAGAAACAAACTTCAAACGTTTTGAAAAAAAAATTAATTACAAGTCTATATTTTACTAAATATATATTTCTAAAATCTCACAATTTGCAAAAAAAAAAAAAAAAAAAAAAAAAGTATCTCTTCTAAAAATGTTTTTTTCCTCTGAATCTACAAATCGTTTTCTTTTTTTCAAAGATATTAAATATAATTATATTCTATTATTGTTTAAAGCTAAAAAAAGATTACATTTAATGTCTTGCATGATGCATTACGAATAAAAAAAGTGAAATCACAATACCGTGAAAATAAATGACAATGGATGAATTTTACATTTTCATTGTTAATTTTACCATGATGTCATTTGACAAGATTCCTTTTCAAAGATTCATGCACATAATGAATATAACAGAAATATGACAATTAAAGTAGCCCATCTATTGGGTCTGACAATTTGAAGGAATTAATAGCATGGAATTATATTGAAAGGATTTAATTGAATTAAAATACTATATGTAAAATCCTGATGTGAAAGGGAGAAACATCACTCTTATTACATATAGTCGAATTGTAAAAGTGAGATGAAATCAATGGATCTGCAAACATTACATACTGTTTCTTTGAATGTTTTTTCAACCGCAGTTAATCCAATAAATAACTAATTAATGAAGATACAAACTATTACTAAAATTTCTCCGATAAGGATTGATGTGTGATAGAAAACTCCTTTCAGGCAGAGGAAAGTTTATAAAAGTCAAGATGTTAGAAACAAACGTAAACCAAATTTAATTGAAAAAGTTTATAGTCTTACATCTTGTCCTGACAATTATGACTATTTCAATATGACTTGCCTATTAAAATATATTCATATCTTTCCTTACCATTACTTCCCAAATATTGCATTATTTGGAAATTCAAATAGATTCCCTCTTTAATGATTCCAATTTCATTTATGTATTCTTCCATTTTAATATGCATAATGTGTGTGGGTTTAAGGTAAAATTCAAACTTGTCTGCCAAAAAAGTCAATAAATAGTTTGATTTTGATACTCTGAAATTATGTTTTAAAACTTGGCTCCTTTATACATACCCTTAGAATTAGAATTTTCATTTCTGCTTCTATTCTATAGTAAACAAATTTTTTAATATGTACCAAGAAAGTAGAGCTTGTCTAACTGAATTAAAATCATGTCTTTATGGGATATGAAACAAAAGTTTACATTTTTAACTCATTCCGTATTAATCTATACATTGTCAGGAAAGGCAATAATCTAATCGAACAAACTGGTCACAAAAAACGACTTTTTTATCATTATTTTTTAAAAGAATATACATATTTAAACATAGAATTTCTTTTTTACAATGTAATGAGATATGACTCTACGAACTGCAGGATATAAAAATCGCTATGTACAAAATACATTAGGTGAAGTAATATCATACTGTGATGTTCCGAACTCGAGATTCCAAAATTTTTTACAAGTAATTTTAGAAACATTTTCTTTTCCTTTTTAAAAAGGAAAAAAATTGTGTATAGGAAGAAAAATCCTTTTTATATTTATCCTGCTTATAAAATGGTGTATTAATTAATTTAAATAAAATCTGAACAGGCAATATTTTTAGATTTGCAAACTATGGAACAGATAAGTACTAAAGAATTAGTACAGGTTTAAATATTGTCTTTTATCAAAAACTTCGAATAATATTTATTCTGAATTCCATTTTTAATTAAATTGTTGTTATTGATTGCGATACAGAAACAATAATTTTTTTTAAAAAAATATTTCATTTCTGTTTACAATATTTGAGCTTTGTTCAACTCTTCGATTATTATTTATAGCTATGAAACTTTTTGTTAGAAGCGGTTCATAAATTCGACATATTAAGGAAAATCAGCACTCATCTTTACCATTAGATGCGTAGCGTGAGCCTTATAAGCTACATAATATCCTTCGAGCTGAAGGTTCCCTTTTGCTTGATCGGTATGATACTCGGCTACTGGCCCAAATGTCGCAGGTTCGTACCGCGACATTCACTAACCACATTGGTGACCTCGACAACGCAGCCTTCTGCAAGGTCGTGGCGCCATCTACCAGCCAACAAAGACGTCGCTAACTCAACGCATCAAAGCCGTCTCTTACTCAACAAAAAGCCGTTGCTAACTCGACGCACCAAATCGTTCGTCTCCCGTCCGACTCACTGGTAGGGGAGTTTTGTAGCTTCAGTCTTATAAGCTACATAATATCCTTCGAGCTGAAGGGTCCCTTTTGCTTGATCGGTATGATACTTGGCTACTGGCCCAAACGTCGCAGGTTCGTACCGCGACCTTCACTAGCCACAGATGTCATTTTCCAAGATGGGATGCCTTTAAAGAAAGCTAGTTTTAATGGCGTGAAACCTTAATATGTATATACATTACCCACAGAGAAAAATATCCTTCATGTGATCATATCCTTCTCTGTAGCATTACCGATGAAAACTGAATTATTTTCATTGACTTCTTGTCAAAGTCACTAAGTCATCCGAAGGTCAAAGACTTTTACAGATGTTTGATGCAAACACCTGTATATATAATTAGTAATCATAATTATTGAAAATTTTCCTTTTACAATTATAGTTATTTTTACAAATTTACTTATTTTTAATAACGAATACCTATTAGAAGAGTTTAATATATTCGCTTCGTTTAGTATTATGTACTAACTGGTGAAAGTATCAAATTTTTTGTATTAGCGTAGTATGGACTTTATTCCTCTGCCAAGGAGGCATATATATATTAACCATCATATCAACCATGTAATATATTGGGTTTTGAAAGCAGATTTTAATCGGCCTGCAATATTAACCTTCCCATACAACATTACCGACGAAAAGCAAAAAGGATTATTCAGTTCTTTTCTATCTTAACGAGTCACCTGTATGAGCAGACTCTTATTGAAAGTTGAGATAAAAGTATACAAAACAAACATCTACAACATGGAAGGATTCACGGGGCGCCTAGCCCCGGCAGGGGCTTATCCCCGGTAAATTACTGTGTAAATAGTGACCTAACAGTCAATAAGTTGCCGTGGAATGTTAGGAAGAAGCGACTATCAACTGCACACACATGGCTACCGAAGCTGGATGAGAATCTTGGAACGACGCCAGGTCTTAAGTAGTGGAATCAGGCAGCGGTGGAGAACCAATCAGATGGCAGGATTGCTGAGGCAGTAGAGATGGCTTTACTGGAACATCGTGTAGAGGTTTTTGGCTTTGAACTTGGGTGGGTGAGGTGGTGAGCGTCAGGACTCATAACTATAGGTTGTTATTTGGGTGAGGGTGCGGGAGTATACCATTGCCGCAGTAAAAAGAGAATATATTTAAAAAAATTTAAAAGGTAGAAGATTAAAGTTTAGATAAGAATATTACGAGGTCTTTTACTTTTAGGATTAGGGAGATAAATGGGTATATTAGCAACTGCATCATTTTCAATATTACAAAGATTGTTAAAGAATTTAGTAGCAAGTTTTTTAATAAATTGTTTAAGGGGGGGATAATCAAGACATTTATACATATCAGTATTGTGCATATAAGGCCTCATGCCACAGAAATTTCTAATTATATTATTTTGGAGCCTTTCAACTAATCTTAAGTTAGATTTGGCGGCATACCCCCACACAGGACAGGCATAAGTGATTACTGGACGCAAATAGGCAGTGTAAATAAGTATTTTATTAGATCTAGACATTTTGGAGTTCCGAGAAATTAAGGGGTAGAATTTACGAGCTAGGTCTCGGAACTTTTTGGTAATATAAATAAAGTGGGGTTTCCAGGTTAGTTTTTGATCAAGTACAACGCCTAAATATTTACATTCCTTAGACCACGGGATAATTTGGTTTTTAATTTTAAGAGGGGGGGACTTTAATTTACCAGTAGATTTATTAAATAAAATTGCTTCGGTTTTACTAGCATTAATCTCAATTTTCCATTTCGTAAACCAGTCCTCAAGAGTTTGAAGGTGTCTATTGAGAGCTATAGTGGCGTAGTTAATATTTTTGTTTTTAGTTAGTATGGCTGTGTCATCAGCATATAAGCACATCATGGTGTTAAATTGCTTGGGGATATCATTAATAAATAGAGTGAATAATATCGGACCTAGTTTAGATCCTTGTGGGACACCAGCCTGAATATTTTTGGTATCAGAGAATTCCTGATTAATTTTGATTTTGAAGGATCTGTCACTGAGGTACGATATTATGATTTTGATTAGGTGTGGGGGGATTTTGTAGTTTATGAGCTTGTAAATAAGGCCATCTAGCCAAACTCTGTCGAAAGCCTTCTGAATGTCAAGGAAAACAGCAGCAGTTTTTTGCTTATTTTCGAATCCTGATTCAATAAATTCAACAGCCCTAAGGAGTTGATGAGTTGTTGATAGATTTCTGCGAAAACCGAACTGTTCCGGCATGAGGATGTTATTATTGTCAAGAAAATTATTTAATCTATTGAGTATAATATGTTCAGTAATTTTACTAATAGTTGGTAGGAGGGAAATTGGTCTATAGCTTACTGGGTCGGTTGGGTCTTTGCCGGGTTTTAATATGGGGATACAAACATCTTATGTAATGAAAATTATTAAAAATTACATTTTTTAAAATTATAGTGGTAAATTAAAATTTACTTATTTTTAAAATAATGGATAACAATCACAAGAGTTTATATATTCACTTGCTTTAGTATCTTGTACAAATCAGTGAAAGTATCAATTTTTTTTTTGAAAACTCCTAGATGTGTTCATTTATCAAAAATAAAAATTCCTCAAGATGGATATAGGTAAGAGATGGCGGTGCATGTTTGCTCCCTTTCGTTCAGTGATTGTTAAAAGCGGTGGGATTAAGTTTCCTCCAATTGATTGCAGTAAAATAAACAGATATGTAATTTGCGCTTACTAATAAAAGAGGCAACGATTAATACAGATGTATCTCTGAGAAGAACAGGAATGGTCTCCACGAAACTTTCTCGTATTCTTTTTAATTAACTTGTCATGCTAGAGAGTGAATTGCACTGTGCAATTCACTACACCAGCGTGCAATAGTTAAGAAATATTAACTTCCGGCTTGAATCTAGCACTTTTACTGATTCCATCGTGCCATCTTATTGGCGATTAATCTTTGGCATTAGCTTAATAGTATCCGAAAATCGAATTTGTCTTTTAGACTAGTTTTTCTCAACCGAGTGAAACAAAGATTTGACACAAAACTGAGCTTATAGTAACAGAATTCTATACAAAATTTGATATGTTTAAGAAAAAGCGTTTTTGAATTATCGTGATTACATATTTCTGAAGCTATAGAGCTATAGGCAAGCAACACTGTTTTTTGGATTCGACACAAAAGTTGACAGTTATTTACACTATAGATGATAAATATGTTTTTCCGAACTTATTTTATGCAGCTCTAGTTTTATAGTTATAGTGTGAACGTAAATTCGGACAGACATATTTGAGATAATTTACTCAAAATTTGATAGAAATATGTAAATTTCGTGTAAAAAACAATATACCCCTTTTAGTTGTCTACTTCAAAATGGCTTTAAGTTGTATTAGTCACACACAGACGGACATATCTCAACTATGTTTTTTTTTTAAATCTTCATTGTATCTCAAACATAGATATTAATCAAAATCTGCAATTCGAATTTTTGAGAATCATGAAACTTTCTCTATACTACGTATACAAAAAATTAAAAACAAATCAGATCCATTGTTTGGTGGTGAAAGCAGATATAGCGAGTATCTCACTGTTATAAGGTATTAAATTATAAAAACGTCGAATATTGCGGATTTACTGGTGTCTAATTTGCATATGGTGACCAATTTGCAGAATTTTTATGTGAGACTCTGAAAAAAATCAGAGCATTTATTCAATTTTTATGTGGAGGAGGCGGATGACAACATTATTATTCGTATAATATAATTTTGCAAGAATAATAAAAATATCAGGAACTCCTTCCTATTGCTTTATTACGTTAATTCTTGGTTTCAAATTCAGCCAATCATTATGCATTGTAATTTGATGTAGAATTGAATTTCGTCTGTGGTGAAAGTTTACAAAGCCAGACAACATCCATCAGACACGAATGTCACTTCTATATAGAGACTTTGTTTCTCGGCTACCAATTCTAACGTTGCAAGTTCGGTTCTCGCTCTTTTCACACTTCCATTCAAACGCAATGTTGACCCGAGACCCGAGACGAGGTTAATAACTCTTATGTTCTGAGAAAAAGAAAGTATTAGGAAGTTGCAAGTTCAGCTACAGCTCATTGGGGCCGCAGGCCTCACCATTTGTAAATCTAGAAAATTTAAGATTTGCCACTTTTGGAAAGTTTTCCATTGAATGATGGAGGACATCAGTAGTTTAGGATTATACAGTAATTTGGCTTAGTTTCTTAGAGCAAAGTGATTAATACTAACAATAAAAACAAATTAGATTAACGGATATGTCAATGGGGATAAAAAAATTTCAAAGAATTTTTTTTATTAATCTTAAAAGGTAAATTTAAATGTACTCTTTTAATAATGAATTATTGTAAACAAAATTAGATTTCAATTTCCCACTAAAATTGTACAAAACGCTCTTTTAAAATAATTTTGATTTACGAGTACACTTGTATAATTTATTAGTTTACAGCTTCGTTTACGAGTTCTTATATTTAATAGGGACTTAATTTTTAATAGTCAAACCCTGCAATCTTGACGTTGAACTCTGCTGTTTTTGACCTGTCCTTGCCAGCGTCTTCGAATCTCCGCACCGCTTTGATTCAAATTATGAGCGATTCTCCAATTTGTCCAACCGGCCTCTCTCAATCCAATGGTACGACCTCTGTCAAACTCTGACAGTTGCTCGTAATGAGCAAGAACCCTACGGCGAGGCATTTTTCAAGTTGTTGAAAGTTGTTGAAAGGTAATCTGAATCACAATCAAACCGAATGTTTAGAATATCGTTGAAGAACTGAACCTTATATATTTGCTGGAGAAGAAGTTTCGATGCGATGGTCATCACACTATTCAATCATTGGACACCAAAATTTAATCATTTGCATATCTGGTTAAAACACTCATGCATACGAAATTTCAAAGCAATCGGATGATTGCTTCTTGGCGCATTGATTTTTTTGTTATAGAGTGTACATACAGGGTCATCATAATTAAAGTACCCTACTTTAAAATTGTCTACAAGCGGAAACATTTGTCAGAAAAATCAGACTTTTTGTGGAATTCCAGGGATGGGAATTTTTTTCTGCAAAAACAAAAAGTTACAAATGCTGCCACCAAAGGTTGTATTATTAATAAATGGTATACATATTTTAGAATAACTTAATAATTTTTAAGCAATTCTCATTTTGTTCTCAATTTTTTGCACAGAGTTTAGTACATTTTTTATCAATTTCACAAATCTTACAATTTTTTTTATCAATGTTACAATTTTTTAATTATAAAGATACATGCTCCGCATGATGATCAACACGGTACCATGTGAAGTCGCAGGATGCTATGTTCCACAGTTGACCGAAATGTGTTTTAACAAATGTTCCGCACGTGGCTTGAAATGCGGTCTTTAAGAAGGGATAACGTTCTGGGGTTTTCTCGACTTACAAATGTTTCAAATGCCCCCAAAGCCAAAAATCATATGGATTCAAGTCAGGAGATCGGGAAGGCCACACCTAAGTAAAGTGTCGGCTGATGACACACTCTTCTGTAAAATGTGTTTTAAGAACGTTCTTAACACACGGTGTAATGCGTGGAGGACCTCCATCTTGCATAAAAATTGTGCGGTGAAGGCAGTGACGTTGTTGTAGAGTTGGAATAATTTCGTTCTGCAACATCGATGCATAGCGCCACCCAGTGATGGAGCATGCTACTGGACCTGCAGACGTTAACTCTTCGTAGAAATAAGGACACAGAATGAATGATGCAGAAAATCCACACCATACCGTCACTTTTGACGAATGTAACGGAACGTCAACGACAGAGTGTAGATTTTGAGATTTCCAAATGCGGCAGTTGTGCATGTCCACTGCACCGTTTAAGTTGAAATGGGCTTCGTCTGACCAGAGGATATTCTATGGCCATTCTGCGCCTACCTTACAGCGAGCAATGAATTGAAGTGAAAATCTGTGTCTGGCGTTAAAATCGTCCGGAATTAACCGTTGCTTTAATGAAAGTTTATAAGGAGAGTAGCGGAGAACATTCCGCAAGATCTTATAGAAAGTTGAACATGGCTTATTCAACATATTTGCCACAAGTTGGACACTAGTGCTACAGTGAGCATTCGATGCTCTGTCTTCGACCATAAGCGCAACTTCCTCCACTGCAACTGCAGAAATGGGTTTTCTTCCGCTCCCAGGACGAACAGACAATGATCCTGTTTTTTCAAATTTCGTTATCATTTTGAGCAGGCTCTTTTCATTCACTGGACCTTTCCGAATCCCCTTGCAGCTCCGAAATTTCCAATGAGCAACTACGGAGGAATTACAGTTTTGATAGAATAAGTTCGCTAATAACGCGCATCTTGTAGACTTAACGTCCTTGCGAATAGCAAGCACCTTACAAGCAAGATCTTATGAAATGTCTCTTCCTTTTATAACGACTGATACGCGACGTCAAAAGATTTTTACTACAGGTTGTCAAAGTTTGGGCCCTCTGGAGGCGACAATGATAACTTTTATTCGCTGAAAAAACATTCCCATCCCTCGCCTATGTGCTACACAAAAGTTCAGATTTTTCTGATTAATGTTTCCGTTTGTAGACAATTTTAAAGTAGGGTACTTTAATTATGATGACCCTGTATTTTGGAGAAAGGAAATGAGAATTTTTAACTGGCAGTTTAATTAAATAAAAACAAAGGGAAATGTATAACTCTTAACCATAAATTCTTACATTGCAATTGAGCAGAAACAATTGTGTTATGCTTTCAAAAATGTTTTTTAAAAAAATATTTCTTTTTATTAATAAAAATTCAATACTCAAGTAAATATTTTCTGAAATCTGGCCTTTTTGAAAAATAATTCTTGTCTATCTTCCGAAGAAAGATTACTTCGATGCACTGAATTTCATAATCATCTTCATTTTTTACAAAATATATTTAATCAAATCATATTCTATCATCGCTTATTGTTAAAGAAAAACTATGAAATGTAATATAGAGTATGATGTATTACGAGAAAAAAAAATGTGAAATCACATTACCGTGTGAATGACGATGGATGAATTAAACATTTTTCTTTTTAAAAATATCATCACTTCCCTTGATAATATTCGATTTCAAAAATGCATGCACTAAATAAATAGAACATAAATATGACAATTAAAATAGCGCATCTTTTATGTCTATCACTTTGAAGAAATCATCGACCTGGAATTATACTTCAGCGATTTCAATAAATTTTTAAATGCTATATATAATAATCAAACATGCAAAACAGAAACATCTTTGTTGTTGCTTGTTTTCGAACATGAAGATTAAGATGTAATCAATTCGTCCTTCAAATATTACATATTGTTCCTCAGAACGTTTTTGCAACTGCACTTGAATCAATACGTAACTGATTTATGAAGATTCAAAATACTACTAAAATTTCTCGGGTAAGGGTTGATGTGTCATAGGACTATACTGAATGCAATACAATTTCTTTTCTACAGTATAATTAGAGTAACCTTTACTTACTGCGTGGTATAAAAATCGTTACGTACGAAAAACGATAGCTGAAGAATGGACACTAATTGTGAGAACATAGACGCGACGATGCTCCGAACTAGAGGTTCCAAAAAATATAAGGGTTTTGCAAAAAGTTTTAAGAACATTTCTATTTCTTTGCTTTTTTCGAAGCAAATTTTTTGTGAATTAAGAAAGAAAAATTATTTTGTTTTAAATATGAAATATTTTAAACAAATTATATTATGATTTAATATTTAAATAAAATCAAAACAGTCAAGGTTTTCAAATTCATAGAAGTCGAAGCAGATAAATATTTCACAATTTGTGCAAGTTTGAAACTTATCTTTTGATAAAATCTTCCAATCGCATGATTCATTTAAGGATTTCTACATTTAACTGAATTTTTATTCATTGTGCGTATTTAAAAACTGAATTGTAAAATTAATTGAAACCAACATGAATATATATATATATATATATATATATATATATATATATATATACAGAAAATTTTGGAGCTCGACTGATTTAGAGGGGAAATCACAGCTTTGATCATAATGTTCTACTTCAACCTTTTAAAAACGTATTTGTTGTCAGGAAGTTTCTAAGACAATACCGCTATAAGTAGGTCAAACTTTTAAAAACGCGTCTACTTTCAAAGAAACATACTTAATAATAATGCAAAACTGATAAAAGCATGTAAAAAATTTCTTCAACCGAAATTTCCAGTGGCCCATAATTTTTATTTTTTGCCCGTAAATTATGGAGACATCAAAACCTCTTAGCTAAAACCACGTCATGTTCTCATGCGATAATAAAATATTTCCTTTTTGTTTATGATACTGAAAACTTATATTTTAAAACTATTATTTATAATTGTGAAAACTTACAATCAAATTGACTTAATGAGAGTTATTTTTATTCATTTGAAACATTAGACGCGGAATGTTAAACTGGAATTCTTAAAATTGCTCGTGTTTTCAACAACATGCAAAACAGAATCGTTAATACAAACGCACAAATGAAATATCTATTGCTAATAACATGACATTCTTCATAACAAATCAATCGAATCCTTGTTCAAAAGGATTCGATTGCAGACAGACAACTGTAATTTCAATTGTTGTTTAACGGAGAGTGATAAAAATTTTTAGAAGAATTTTATGTTATAATGTAAGTGGTAAATTTAAATATGCTCTTTTTATAATTATTGATTCCTGAATGTTAGCTTTGAGTCGTTGTCCATAAAAACCATTCAGTACTCAGCTTAAATAGTATTCTCAAGCCTGCAACCAATAAGAATGAAGCTTTTCGAAACCCAACGCAGTAGCGGATTTTGAGTTTCTGAGGCCCGAGGCGCAATTCAATTTGAGGCCTCTTTCCCCTCCAGTTATATTTATAGTATGCACTTTTTTATATATATATATATCACTCTGTCAAGATCTATATCCGTTTTTTTGTGTTAAAAAAAACCGGAGGGGGAGGGAACCTAGGAACGTAAAAATAAAAATTAAAATCAATTTTTTTCATTCTATTTGGCATTATTTAAAAGGATTATGAAGTTCAGGGTGTGTTAAGGCTGTTCTCAAAAAATAGAGGCAATTTGTACCATAGTGGCGCAATATTTTACAGAGGTACATGCCTAAAATTTCATTATATACTAAATCACTTATCATAGAATGGAGCTGTTTTTCTCTTTCGGGAATAAAAATATTTTGGTTTTGTTTTAAAACGTTATCAGCATCAGCTGATATTTTATTTTGTTGTTTAAAATTACAAGTTGTTGACTCTTCTGTTCCATTCTCAGATCATTCATAAATTTCTTCGATTTCGCATTTTGCATCGGCTCACTCATCGGCTTTTTCTTGTGCTTATTCTTTTTTAATTTGTTCATCTGTCTTTTTAAGGTGCGTTCAACTCCATTTCTCCCGTTAATTTCTTCGAATTCATTTTCAACTTCAGCATGTTCAGTGATTTTTTTGAGCACATTTTGTTTCAGTGCGCTCATTTATCTTTTCAAATATGAATTCTTGTTCACCTCGCTCATTAATTTGTTAGAATTCATATTCTACTTCAGCTTGCTCAACGTTTTTTTCATGTAAATATTCAATTTTAATTTGCTCGTAGATTCTTTTAGGGACATATGCTGTATCAAATTGCTCAACTGCTTTTCTGTCTCATTTTCCATTTTGGCTCGTTTTTCAAACGTTATAATACATTTATTGAGTAAATGTTTTTTTATGCCGTTCTGCATTTTTTTTTTTTTTTTTTGCGTTTTGAAGCTTCCGATTCCAACTTTCTTTTTTGTAACATGGCTAAAGCATTAAAAAAATTAGTCTCATAAAAATATTAGCTGGATTTTTGACGATTTTTCCCGAGTTAAAAAATTTTCCCCTTCAGTTAATAGGAGAAAGTAACCAGTTTATTTTATCATTTTGAGCAATGGCAATGCCTAACGATTCGTATAGTAAATCAGTAATGTTTTTAACCTTTAAATGTGACAAGAAATATAAAGCCACAATTATAGTATTTTCAAAAATACGACAATAGAAACGAAAATGTATTAAAAAATTATATGCTTACCAATCTTCATATTGGTCAAAGATCAAACGCAGAAATGAATCCCTTTCCACAACACAGATCAAAGTCAATATTTTTCAAACGTGAAACACTTAATCACTAACAGGATAGTTTAAGATCTTCTAACCAAGGTTTCTAAAATGCATCATATGTTCTATTATAAATACACGTTCATTGCCTTGAGACCTTGAAAGTCATTTCTGTACTTCATAGGATCCGTGTGTGCAGGAGGGTGTAATATGATATCTATCTCTTTAGTTTCGCACAAGATAAAATATGTAAAATCTCACCCCCCCACCTGGTTGACTTTTTACTCTCTCATTCTCAGAATAGTTGTTTTTTCAAGGATACTGAAATTGCATGATTCTTTGATTGAGATAGATGAACCGGGAGTAGTAATAGAAGAATGTAAAAATGAAAGGTTTTACTAAAAAAATATCCTCTTTTTCAAAATTTAAATTATTATGATTTTATAACTAAATTTTGAGGCCCGAGGAGCAGCACCTCATGCACCTGTTTGGAAATCCGCCTCCGGTCGGGTCTCGAATTTGAAACTATCTCATTCGAAGCCGAGACCTTAGCACCAGGCCACCGATGCCCCATTTGATTTTGTAATACCTAATTGAACTTGTTTTATCACAAAACACAAATCACTAGCATTTTTTAACTATTAAGAATAGTCTTAAATATTTAGCAGACATTCAAAAAGAAACAATGATTTATATTTGTATTCGAAATTTTTATTTAGTAAAATAAAAAAAGTGCTTAGTTAAAGAAAAAAATTTAAATATGTAAGAAGGGAAAAAATGAAGAAGATAATGGAACACATCAAATCCAGAAAAATTAATTTTTCTACAAAATTTTCAAATAATAAATTAAGTAATTCTAAACAAAAGTTCCGATGATACGATATTTTATATAATGTATTTCTCGGATGTTGAATGCATCATTTTTTTTCTTTCTGTGTTGTATAATTTTTCGTACCTATCTCAAACAAAGGAGCGTGGATGTTGCCCATTGAAATCCAACTATATCTTCTTTTTTACTGAAGACAACAATGACGGTTTCTATCAGTCCCAGCATTCTTTGGTCTGGAGATAATAAATCACTACTACTTCACGTTCCGTTTCTCCACCTGCATCATTTATGCATGATTTGTGGTGGCCATGAAAAGGGTCATACTAAGAGAAATCATATTCTTTGACAGAACTTTTAACATGTATTAGGGTTAAAAATAAAATAAAAGATTTTAAGGTTAGCAACAAAGAACGCTGAAATTCTTTTCATTTAAAAAATGAATTGGCAATTTATATAAGTGAAAGCGAAAATTCATAAATAATTTATAAGTAGTTGGAATGTAAACAATTCAGTGCATTTTTTTCCAAATTTTATTCACAAATATTATGATGCAGTAAAAAGGGTTTAGTGACGATTATAACGATTAATTTCTTTATTATAATCAGTGAGACTTGTCTATCCTAAGCTTTCTCGCATACTTTTTAATAAACTTGTCATACCAGAGAGCATCTTACATCATACAATAGTTACCCCAAAGAAATGTAATTCTTTAAATGCTTAATGCAATATGCTAAAATTTAATCATTTAAATATTTTTAAAATCTTTAAACCCATTTTAAAAAAAATAAAAAATGTTATTAATTTTTGACGGGAATTAAGCGTTTCTACTGAATCTGTCTCGTTATCCTTGGCGAAATTTTCAACGATTAATACGTGGCATGCGTTAAAAGTACCAAAAAAATTTAATTTTTGTATTACACAAGTTTTTCTCAATCGATTGGAACAAAAATTCGCCACAAAATTGCATTTATAGTCAAAAATTTATTTCAATACTGAATTTGATATATTTACATCATTGCATTTTTTAATTATTGAGTTTACTTATTTCTGAAAGTATAGTCATAGACTAACTCTCCGACTGTCATGAAGGTACACGAATTAATCATAAAACTGAATCACTGGACCACCGCAACAGCAACACAGGTGTGAACTGTGGTTGAGTCGTAATGGCCATCACCGGCCACGTTACAACCCTCCCCATAGGAAGTACGTTCCGTCATCGATAGGAGGAGTCCAACTCCCACCGATTAGTGTGCCTACCAAGGAGGCGAGATCCAACCACCATACCGGAAGCCCCGCATCCTCACTTACGAGATGTCCCCATAAGGGATTATCTGAAAGTATATGCCGACAGTATAGATAGATAGATCAAAGAAAAAATTTTGGCAGTCAACCCCCTGTTGGATAAGTTCACAATTTGGTGGGTGTCTACGATATAGATGTTAAACCAGTGTACCTAATTTTATTTGTCTAGAATTGTTAATTTTGTAAAAATCATGTTAACTTATATTCAACAAATGGACAGGCGTATCTCCTTCGAACAGATTTTGCACCAAAATTTGATGCAAAAACTGTATGCCACATTTCAATCGTTTTGCGCAAATTGTTTTTGAAATATCTTTATCACCGGCAGACGGGTGGACATTTTTCGAAAACTTTCTTTTGGAAGTTATCGAAAACCTAAAACATAGATATTCGTCAAACTTACCATTACTTGTGGATGAAAATATTTTGAATATTTAAATCATTTAATTTCCTTCGAATTGTAGTCTTAGTGTTGATTAAATTTTCTGTCATTTTTTTCAAAAATATTAATTAGGTTACGTTTATATCGGCTAAATATTATACAAACTAGGAGCTTCATGAGATGCATTAACATCTCGTGTCCAATAGTAAACAGTGAGAAAAATTATCCATTCGGATCATTGTTGCCATTATCCAAAAATATTGACAGAAAATAAATCATCAACAAACGGTAAATTAACATAAATGATGGTGGAAAAACATTAGTTTTCAATGGAATTAAAAGAAATAATCTGCATTACTTATATTCTCATTTTAACAAATAAAATTGCAATTGAAAACGGATTTTGTGTATTATGATAATTATTCTTTTTATTAAAAATAATAAATGTATATATATATATAAAATGCATTCGTTTCACTACGTGTTGACATTTTGTCAGTAAAAATAAGTATATTTTTTGTTTACTTGCATTTAATGTTTACTTCAGTCAGTCATCCCCAGTGATATGATATACGATTATTGTTATCTTTTTTTGAAAGCGCTTCAAGTTTCAATCTAAATACTGAAGCATGAGAAAGATGTCATTGAAGACTTCATGATAGCCAATTAAATTGACATTTTTTAATTAGTAAAAGATATAAAAATATTTCCGTCTCAAACTAAATTGAATTTATGATCTAGATCACAAATTCCCTTTTCCTCTTAAAAACTGAAAATAAAAAAAGAACTGAAACTGTAAATTAAAAACTATTTGAACTATTATAAACATGATTTTGTTAAAGGAATTAAGTTCATAATAGCCAAGCGTAAGCCTTAAATAAAAATAAAATAATGATAAAATCCCTATTTACTCATCAATAGTGTACTTTTTCTTTATTTTAGAAATATCTTCCAGCTGTTTTGCTTCATATTTATCCAATTAAATTGCAAGATTATATTGGTAATGTAATAAAATGTCAAATATTTGTTTACAAAATTTATCTTCTGAATCAAGATGTATTTTTATTTTAACCTAAATCAAAGATGCCAAGCGCAAAGACTAAATAACACAACTTATAAATTTATGTGAGCCTTAAAAATAAATAAATAAATAAATAAAAATAAAATAAAATAAAAACTTCCAATTTTTTTACATCAATTTAAGTTTATTAAAACATAATATTAAAAATTACGAAGAGGGAGATTCACGTGCTCAGTCTTCCTTTGCTTCACATTTCTGCTCTGTCATCTTTTGTTTTACTGCTATGAATTATATAAATGTAAGCATATTTTATTTGCAACTTTTTTTTATCTTGTGGCAACAGCTTGATGTATTTTTGTTTATGTTGTAATTTTTAGAATTCTTATTAGAGTACGCTACTGATGACAGGCGAGTACGTTTTCGAAACTTGAATAAACCTTATTTTTTATATTAATTAACTCTCATTATTTCATTTAATCTCTAAAGCAAATTTTGAACAGCCAACATAATGAATTCGGCATGATTAACTTCAAAATTTTGAAAGATGAATAACAGTAATAGTGCATATGGCAAGAGACTGATTTCCTTTAATTTGAAAATAATTACTAGTTAAGATAATTATTTTCAAAGATCAAAACCGTATTATAGTGAGTAGGGTAATTAGTAGTTTAATCCCCCTCTTTGCCAAGTTGGCGATAATTTGCCAAAGATGGCAACTTTATGGCTATTATTTCCTATTACGGCTATTATTTCGTGGTTGGCAAGTTGGCGATTTTTGAAAAGCGTGCCAAGCAGGGGGTTAAACTACGATCGCACCAGTGAGTATTTTTAGACCTTACTACAAAAAGTTTGTATTTGTACAGGTCTATGAATTCCTTTCAATTTTCTTTTTGATCTGAAAAACTTCGACTAACGATGTTCTCGATTTGCATATGCTTAGGTATCGATTCTTTATTTTGGGAGAAAATCGATGGAATTTTTATTCCATTGATTTCTAGGCGTATTTCTGAAGCTTAAAATTTTGAAATGTTGGGAATATTGTGTGTTAAAAATAATAATTAAGTAAAATGAAGACTTTAAATATTAAGTTACATATTGTTTATTAATTTTTTTTACTCACTTTTAAGATTGCAAGGCCGCAAACACATACATTGTGACTGACAAGTTAGGAACTAATAATATATCCAAATTTTGTCTTTTCGAAAATTTAAGTTAGATTTGAATTAATTTAAAACTTAGCACAAATTTGAATAGAAATAAGTTATGCATTTCAGGCTAAATGACAATCAAAGGAATAAATCTTTGCCTTCGTGTTAATAGCCGTTTGATTTTCGAAGTCTATTTTCATCAATTGTATTTCTAATCAAGCTCTAATACTTTCTTGTTCAGAAATGAAATATTTTTTTAAAAAATAATAAAGTTTTTGTTTTAAGAAAATTACCTTTATCATGTCGGAAAAAATGTTGTAACTTGAAACTGATACTCATTAGTTCTTATTAGAAAACCGTTGTTATTTATTATTTAAATCTTGTTTTTGAATTTGAATATGGATTTATTTTGTTCTATGTAAATTTCAATACTTTAAAAAATTAATTAAAGTAATATATTTGGGAAAGAAGTTTACTATCATCAAGATTATGCACTTATTTAATTTTTCAGTTCGTTTAATATAATTAGATAAATAATAATATGTGTTGGTAAACTGGAATTTAACCTATGAAGAACATAAAACAAATATACAGGCAAACCATCGGCTCATTTTATTATGGACCATAACACTCATCCTATATCATTAATAATTGACCGGAATATATGATGTTAATTATTGATGTTTTTTTCATATTCTAGTATAATCCCACCGAGCAAAAAAGGGAATCGAGATTTTTGATAATGAAGCCATACAAAATTAATTAAATCTACTTCTGCTGAAGAAAAAAAATAGAATAGAAGAGATAATGTCTAAAAAATAGAAGAGATAATATATGAAAGCACTGGTACTGTATTTACAACTCATAAAGAAAGTGGGAAAAAGAGAAATTTAGGTATAATTTTAGATACAACATTTAAAATATATTTCTTGAAAAAAAAAGAAATTTTATTCAATTATATTAACAATGTGGCAAAGATAAGCTGCAGATTTTTGAAAAGAAAGGAATTCGTAATCGGAATTATAAATTTATCTGCCAATAATAAAAATCGACTTGTCTTGAAAAAGAACGTTTACGGAATAATAAAAATCGTGATGACTTGAACAAAGACCATCTTCGGAGACTGACGGAACCATTCGTGACATGGCAAACTGTAAAATCGTCGAAAGAAAGCCGGAAACGATAGATGAATCAAGGACCATCAATGTACAGCTCTGTCAGTATATTGAAACCTTTGAAGATGCGCATTCAAGACAAGGTATTTTAATAATTTTTTTAAAAACAAGAATAGCATTCCAGACAACGTTATTATCTAAAACACGCGAGATAGTGTTTATAAGGCTATCTTTTACTATGAATTATTTTGAAAGCAATTGCAGAGTGTCCATAAAATAAATTTCCCTCTTTAGTAGCAGTATTATATAAAAAGAATGCAGGGAATAAAAGCGCATTTTATATGCAGAACAGTAAACTTCATGAAAAGAGAAATCCTGCAGAAAAAATAGTACCAAAATTGGCGATAGGGGAAATATTGGCTATATGAATGAATTCGTGAAACTCGAAGAAAATAATCTTCAATATTAATGATATTAATGCCTCTTAGACACTAGTGCAACATTTGCAATATTTTGTCTTTCCCTGTGTACAATATACTGCAAACGGTGTATTGCATTTATCATTGCTGCGTGTAAATGTCGTTGTTCATAATAGCCCGTCTTGAGTTCTATTTCAAAACATGCAGGTTTGTTTAAGAGCGGCCAAGGCATTACACTTAGTGTAGAAAAGTTTTACTAGTGAAGTATGAAAGCCCTTATTAAGCCCACTGCAACATTTAATAACAAACAACAATTAAGAACACATCATGTTATAAAGAACCAACTGCGAACAGATCGCTTCTGACATGTCTTAACGGAGCACCCGCCTTGAGTAGGATGGCTATGTCCGTGGTCATGAGGGCATAAGTTCTTTGCATCTTAACTGCCCTTAGCTGCGAGCAGAAATGAATGGAGTGAAGCAGATACTGGTAGAGGCGTCTAGATGCATGGGCTGTACGGGTTAATCAGCCAATCAGGAGTGTTGTAGTGCATGAGAGCGAAGGAAGTGGTGAATCGTCTTGCTTCGTCCAGATTTCAAAAAGTTGAGGAGTGTCCAAATAAAGAATTGTTTGTTGTTGATCAGTCAGAGAGCTATGTAACTGGGTTGGTCTGGAGTTGGGATACTAGGCTAGAAGTGCATTAATCAAAATTAGTTCCCTTTCTTCTTTGTGGCCAGTTTTCTTCAGATTTTTGGATCGCATTCAGATTACCAGGAAATTTTTTTAGGAGGGTACGAATTTCTTTGAGGGCTTCAATAATTTCTTTAAACTTAGCTATATCTATTGGGATGGTTTCTTCAATGTTAAAAGCAAGCTTCGTTGGGCTCTGAGCTTGTCTATGCATCTGATCGGGCTCTTCACGTTTGATTTGAATAGAAGTTTCCTTTTTTCTCTATTTACTTTAGCAATGGATCTTCTCAGAGTAGTGTATATTCTTCTAGAGGGACAGATTTTGTACCCCTCCTCCATGAAGCTAGATGACCTGTTAAAAATTCAATTAACCACATGGCCTTCGTGGATTAAGCCAGCTCATCATGTAAACACCACGCGGTTGAGATTAGTAATTTTTTTCCAGTAGAAGCGAACTTCACTCGTACTAGGGACATAGTTACCTCGACTCTTTCCCGAGAAATTTCGTGTGTTGTTCTCTAGGCCTGCTACACTATGATGTAGTCAGTGCCTTTTGTTGTTGATGTTAACCAATTAATCACATAAAAGAAAAGCTGTATTTTCAAGTTATTTAATTCAGGATACAATCTTAACTATCAGATAAATTACTGAGTAATCAAGAAAGCATCAATAATTATTTATATGCGCTGTTTCTTTGGAATTTGATTTGTAACAAATCTTCTGCTTTTCTCTTTTTATAAGAAATACAATGCGCTGCTGTCACGTACATTGATTTCTACATAATCCATTTCGTTATGCCAGTTTCTTTTTTTTTCTCTTATAACTTTTAATGCGAAATGGTTCAATATGAATTGTAATTTCATTTCATTAATTTGTTTTAATTGTAGATACCGACAAACACGGAAAGTTATTTTATGGCTATCATGTATATTTTCTTTTTCTTTAAATTTGTTTCCTATTTTACTGTTAATCTTACTCAGTGTCAGTGGCGGATTTGGCGTTTCAGATGCTCGAGGCGCAATTCAATTTGAGGCCCCCCTCTCCTCCAGTAATATTTATAGTATGCACTCTTTATATATATTTTTCACTCTGTTAAGCTCTGTATCTGATTTTTTTTTGTTAAAAAAAGGAGGGTGAGAATTAGGTACATAAAATTGAAAATTAAAATCAATTTTCCCATACTACTGGACGGTATTTAAAATAATGATAAAGTTCAGGCTGTGTTTTTAAAAAACTCGCTATTTTGTACCATAGTTACGCAATATTTGTCAAAGATACATGTCTGAAACTTCATTATATACCAAATCATTTACTATAGAACGGAGCTAATTTTCTCTATTGCTATTAAAAGCTCGGTTATGTTTTAAAACGTTATTAAAGTTCCCAATTTTAATAAATTTACGTTTTTCCCACTTTCTGAACAGTCATTTTCTTACTATTTTCAACTAATTAAACCGTTCTAATAAACAAACAATGCTTTTTATTGAAAAACTGAGAAAATGGGTCGATTAATTTGCATTTAATTATTTAATTTTGTTTCAAATTAAGTTTCTTAAAAATAAAATAAAGAAAAAGGAAAATAATAAAGAAAAGAAAAATACGTCTTTGGGTGATTTAGCGAATAGCGCTAGGCCCGAACTCCCAATCTCATGGTTAGTAGCCGAGTAACATATGACCACTTAAGTCTTTTGCTAAACTTTTCCAATCCCTAAATCCTGTTGAAAATTTCGTGTACGCATTAGAAAACATTTTACAAACATAACAATAAATGCACTTTTTTGTAGCTAAATATACTAACCATTGGCGAAATTCTTTTGTGCCATTTGCTTTAATACAATAAAAATTCGTTTCAGAAACATTCCTATAATAGATTCGATTTCTGTCTCCGTATTTTACTTTAAGACTTGTAATATTCCCAATATTACAAGGCTTATTTATCAAATAATGTTCAATCCTTTTATCTGATAAGTTTGGTGGCCACAATGCAATGTCACTGGGAAACAAATACTTGTCTTTATTTTTACCACAGTCAGAATCAGCTATTTTATTTTGCTATATAAAATTACAAATTATTGATTCTTGTGCTCCATTCTTAGATAGCTCATTAATTTCTTCGAATTCACATTCTGCTTCGGCTAGCTCATCGGTTTTTTCTTGTGCATATTCTGTTTTTGTTTGTTCGTCTGTCTTTATAGGCTTGCATTTTATTTCCTTTCGCTCACCAATTTCTTCGAATTCATTTTCAACTTCAGCTTGCTCAGGGATTTTTTCTTGTGCACATTTCATTTCAGTACACTCATCAACCATTTCAAATTTACATTGTATTTCAACTCGCTTATTAATTTGTTTCAATTTATATTCCACTTCTGATTGCGCATCGTTTTTTTCATGTGCATATTCAATTTCAATTTGCTCATTGGTTCTTTCAGGTACACATGCAGCATCTAGTTGCTCAACTGCTCTTTCTGGCTCGTTTTCCATTTTAGCTCGTTTTTCAAACGTTATAATGAATTTATTGAGTGAATTTTGATATCGTTCAACATATTCTTTTACTTTTTGCTTTTTGCGTTTCGAAGCACCCGATTCAAACTTTCTTTTCGGTGGCATGGCTAATATATTTTTTTAAAAATAAGTCGCATAAAAAATATTAGCTGGACTTAATACCCGTTCCTTTGCTTTTAACGACGACGATAGCAAACCTCCGAGGAGGGGAAAGGTCATGTGGTACCAAAGGGGGGGAACCAAGAGAGGGTCGAAGAGGAAGTGAACGAGACAGAAGATACTTGATCCATTTTCATGTTTTTTTATTATTATTTTAATCCTTTCATGTAAATAATATGATAAATCTAGAATTGGATTGTTTCCTGCAATCATTTCTACACAATCATCCCGATTGAAATATTTATATATCCGGTGTAGAAATGATTACAGGAAATAATAAAAACATATTTCATTATACATATTATTATTTTAGAGCTAAATTTTGAGGCCCCTAATTTATGAGCTGGAGGCCCGAGGCGCGCGCCTCATGCGCCTGTTTGGAAATCCGCCTCTGACCCAACGCACTCATCCATAGGTATCACCAAGATGAATTACAGTCATTGCCAGTTTACCCACAGCAACACTTTTGTCAATAAAAAGCTAAGCTCGGAGGTAGCCCATCACGGTCGGGTACTCCATAAAACCTACAATATTCTGCATTTACAAAAACAAAATAACTTTAAATTAAAACAATGAATCTTTGTTTACTTTTGACTTACTTTGCAGGTGAAATGAACAGAAGCTAGCAAGATGGTTTAAAATAAAATAAAAATTAAATAAAAAGCAATAAAAATATATTACTTTCTTTCATTCTGACATAACTGCATTATACGTAATTTACATTAATTAAATTTAGATAAGCAAAGACAGAAGTAATGTAATATAATTAGGAACTTTAGAAACTATTTTAATAAATTTTGATTTCCTTATTTAATAATTTAAATTTCGCCTTTACACTATAATTATAAAGGCAATGCTCATATTTATAATAATAACGTCTCACTTTCTTTTTACAATGGAAACAAAAATTACTAGGTAAAATGAATTGTAGTCAATAAAATTGTAATATTTAAGATATATATGTCTTACTATTCTTACAAGGGAAAAGGAATCTCAAGATTATTGTTCTAATGGGAAAAAAAGTTAATTCCGATCAATAGTGTACTCGAACACATTACTTGTACATTAGCCCTCATTCTGAACATTAGAGTTCTAAACATACATCAGCCCTAATTCCAAAATTAGTAGCACATCAAACTTGATAATGGTAAGGGCATGAATATTATATAAAAAAAATTACAGCAATAAATGATATTGAAGATCCAATTATCAAATATAGTAAAAAGAATTCATAAAAAATATCATTAGCACTAATTTCTTTCAACAAGTAAGATCTATTTCGATGACTCATTTTTGAATTAAAAAAGAAGATAACACTATTTTTACTTTATATCATGAAACAGGTGTTTGAAGAATATATTAATAAAATTGGCGAAATACTTAACTCGATTGCTATTTTTGCTGGATTCAAAACCCTTTCTGTGAATGTCGGCTATCCACCGTTTTCGCAGTCTCCCATCTTTCGGGAAATTAAAAACTGGAACTTTGAGTCCAGATTTATAATTTCCTCTACATTTGGGTGCACAACAAGTAAATGGCATTTCACAATTTACAAAAATGGTGATGAGAAAAAATCAAAACAGAATGGCTAAGATTCCACACTCAATCTAAGCGGGAAAAGAACGAAGCATGAGTCAGAAGAAAGAATCATGGTAGCGACCCTAACGGATATGATGTCAGAGCTTTCAAGAAATTCTTCGCAGCGGCCTTATCTCCCGAGGGCTGTGCTAGCACCCCCTATTTATATATCAGCTCTATGTATAAAACACATATATATTTCAGAATTTGTACAAATTTTAAAACTATTTTTTAAAAAGCTTTAATCACATGATTTATCTAGTGTGACAGGCCTATAAATAAGTTATTATTCATTTCGCATGTCTAAAGATGAAATTGTAGATAAAATAAAATATAAAATACCGTTTCAAATAAAATATTTCATTTCTGTTTGTAATACTTATAACTTTCCCAGCTCCTTTAACATTACTAATTTCTATGAAGACATCCAATATTATTGATTTCTAACTTTAATGTAGTAAAGAAAATTACGTATTTCTAATACTAGCTGGTGCTTCGTAACCTTTCAGTTAATAAATTCCAATACTGCAATATCATTCATAAATATGATACTGCCAACGATAACTATACTTCGAGTCACTTTTTGTTTACTAATCGAGTCCGAAAAATTTAGGGATTCGATTTTAAAATGAACGCCTTGAAGTTCTCGGTTAATATTAATTTAGATCAAAATTATTTATAAAAATTTATTTAATAAATTTAGTGGTAACACTTAAATCATGTTTGTGTTGATATTACAAGTAAACCATAAAAGAAGGAATTTTAAACTAGTATTAAATTCTTTCCTGAGAAAGACAACCCTTCTTCAGGAAAATAAGTTAAAGATAGCAGTTCAATTTTATTTACATCAATTCAGCGATCAATAAACGTGGTGGGATTAAGTTTATTTCCATGAGCAGCAACGAAATTTATGCTTGCTATTAAGAGAAGCAAAGACAGTTGCAGATTTATACCAGAAAAAAACTGGATATCTGTCTTTTGCAGAGATATTTACGGATGGGGCAAGCTTCTCCCTTTTAAGAAGGTAAGAAATTGCAAAAATAGCTGAAATCATAGTTTTTAAGATGGAAATTTTTACATGTTGTCTTCTTTGCAAAGTTTATGTGATGAACTTTGAAAATTAGAATTAGATAATACATTAATGCAAAAAGTCAACAATTCTTATGTTTTAAAAGAGGTGGATAAAAACATTTTTAGATACAAAACAAAATTTCGCATTTGTATGAAAGAAAATTTCGCGGAACTTTTTCTTAGGCCGGTTACACACACAGCGGATTTTCCAGACGCGGCCAATTCATCATAACCGCCATAACAACAGTAGTGTTTTGAACTATATTAGAGCTGACACATTAGGCGGAAAATAAAGGTTCAGATGTTTTGTCATTGGCGAATGCTGTGCAGACGCCAGCTGCCACTGGCACGAACGGGATTTGATTTCCGTGGTTCAAATAGTGGCGCACATAATCAAATGCAAGGTTACACACTCAGCGTTTTTAAACCTCTAGTGTTGCTTTCACACAATTAGTTTTAGTCTACAGAGTGAAACACGATTTTTATTTTAACATCAGTAGGTTTTCGTCTATTATGAACATGAGAGAGTTAAATATTGATAAAGAAATTTTACTTGCGTTTGTCCAGGAAAATCCTGTTTTGTTAGATAAAACCCTCGAAATATTTAAATACAGAAACGCTACCAGAAATGCATGGCATGAAGTTTAATTAGAAATTTACAGAGACTTTAATAAATTGAGGAAAAAATGAGAAAAACGATTTTGGTAAATCCATATCTTGTATATTCTTTCTAGACGAAAAAAGTCATAAAAATATATTTGGTGTGTTCAGAAATAAAGGTCATAACACTCTTCAAAACCAGATAATTTTTTATTTACCTTACACTCATAGGTTCTGGACTTTATTATCAATATTTTTTATTCCTGAAACAATCATAGCGGGATATTATTAACACACCTTTTATTTGCAAGAAATATGAAATATTAATGGAAAATCGGTTACAATATCGTGTTTTTTCATTAGAATTTTATTATGCTTCTAACCTTTTCTTAATAAAACAGAAATATCTTACAAGTAACTAAAGGTTATGCAAAGAAAAATGTTCTTCCTTTGAATACTTGTTTTAAGGAAGAAAAATGCATATATTATCTATCGTCGATATTATGGGGATCAGAAAGTTTTTAAATCCTAGACATCTGCCAGGAAACCTTTCTTCCATTTGAAACAAAAGTATTCAACTTGTTTGCTTTGAGTCCTTCTCTTATTATATCATCTCCTAGAATAACTTCTAATCCAACTACTGACATTGTATCTTCGATCATGTATCCATCTCTACTCAGAACATAATTGTGAAAACCGTTCATCATCAAGCTCGATGAAAGATAAAATAACAACCACTGAAAACTATGTTCGGTTTAATGATTATGGTGGCGAAAGAAGATCAGTAAATTTTTAGGAATTATCAAAAAAATTATAAAAATCATGTATTTTTTAAATAAGAATAAAAAAGTTTTTAAATAAAAATAAATTTTTTTTTAATTCATTCCATATAAATCGATAGTGTCAGAAAATGTAATAATCTAAGTGGGACAAGCTGGTCGCCAAACACAAGTAAGTTTCATTACTTTTTTTAAAAAATTTTTTACATGTTTAAACATAAAATTTCTTTTTTTACAATACAATAAGATATGATTCTACGTACTGCATTATATAAAAATCGTTACGTACAAAATACAATAGCAGAAGAAAAGAGAAACAAATATTGAGAACATTATACTGCGATGTTCCGAACTCAAGATTACAAATTTTTTGTACAAGTAGAAACATTTGTGATCATGTCAGAACATGATATTATTTTGGGAATGAGCACCTACAAAAATCCATTGGCGAACAATTGAAAGTGTATTATCTGCGCTTGCATTTGAAAAAATCAGCTTTTAATAATGCTTTGTCATTTCATTTACAAAAGCCCCGATTTAAAAAATCAGTTAATGACGACCGCAAATAAAACCTAGAAAAGTATCATTTTGAACACACGGTTATACGAAATGAAATAAATAAAAAAGGCGATATTTCTCTTAAACAATCAATGCGAGAGTTTTTTGGATCGTTTGCGATACTAAAGTGACTCATTCAATGAAGCGATTAAAATGAATAAAAACATAATTTAACTCGCACGAGCACGTGGTGCTTGGCCGTTCAATAAGTGATGTTCTGACATCATACATTGAAATATGCATAGCAGATTTCATTTTAATTTTACCTTCTCCTATACGCACCAAGAAAATAAGTTTAGTCTGTTTTTGTCTACTGCAAAGTCTATTTCGTTTCAAGGAGCGAGAGGAATCTCCATTTGACAAAATTTAGCTGAAAAAACGAAATACTTTTTATTCCTTCGTTTTTGGGGAATTCAGGGGCACAATATTTCTGCGTGTTAATTCTTTATCAGTTATTCACCTTTCAAGTTCTTAATATTTATATATATTTTATTAGCTGCTAAATTATTTGTAAAGTATTTAAGTTCTTTTTTTAACGAATTTTCCAGAATTCAATTAATGATTAATTAAGTACGACAGAATTAATTGCAGTTTTAAATGTTGTTTTTTATTGAAAACTTCGAATTAAACGATTCATTTAGAAACTTTCGACTTTAATTGAGTTGTTTTACATTGCGAATACTAAAAAACTTATTATTTTCTTTAAAAAATTCACATTTTGGTTTACAATATTGTCACGAAGACTGAATTAACGACACGGATAGCTAGAAATAATTGCGTTTATTAGCACCAAGCAACTCGCAGGAGAACAGAATGAACTGAGCAGAACTCCGCTTTTATGCATCTGGAGAACATTCGAGAATCCTCTCGTTCGAATAGTAAAGAATGTTCTAGAATCATCTGGATTTTAGAGAAGTAATAAGATCAATTTTAAATGAAAATTCCAGCCTTTGGATAAGATGCCCTGGCCAGGAATCGAACCAAGGACCAAAGAAATTTCAATCCAATGCTCTGCCAATCGAGCCATGGTGAATTACAACAGTCACGCTTTTTGCGGCAATATATAAGCTTTGTTAAACTATTCAATTATTCTTTATGAATATGAAAACTTTCATTAGAAGCGATTTATAAATTCGACTTAATAATATAAATTAGTAATCATCTTTTGCATTTGATGTCGTTTCACATGGTACGAAACCTTTAAAAAGTGCTAGTTAAAAAATCCACCTGCAGTATTAATCAGTAAATACAACATTCCCGATGAAAACTGGATACAATCGCTGAGCTGTTATCAAAAATAATCGAGTCCTGTGTTGTTTCAGGCCTCATAGAAACTGAAAGAAGAAAACCAAGTTTTTGAAAAAATGATATTATCAAAATAATTCATAAATTATTGTTTACAATTTAAGTGGTAAACTCAAATCTGCTTTTTAAAAATTATTGAGTACCGGTGAAAAGTTTAATATATTCGCTTATTTTAGTATCATATACAAACCATCGAAAGTTTCAATTTTTTAGAAAAAAATATTTCTATACGTGTTCATTTTTTAAAAATAAAAATTCCTCAAGAAGGATATTAAGGTTATAGATGGCGCGACAGATTTGCTTCGTTTTGTTCAGTGATTAATAAAATTGGCGGGATTAAATTTCTTCCTACTGATTGTAGAAAAAAACAATTGCAATGTCATTTGTGTTTACTGTTAAAAGAGGCAAAGATTAATACAGATTTACATCAAAAACGAATGGAAATGGTCTCCAAAAAACTTTCTCGAATATTCTTTAATAAACTAGTCATGCCAGAGAACACCTTACATAGCACTAGCGTTTATTTTCAAAGAAATATTTTCTGGCTTGAATCTAGCCTTCTTCTAACAGGTATTAATAGTATCCGAAAATAGAATTTGTGGTTTAGACGTTAACAGTTTCCCATAGTATTAATTCTAAGACATTGCATTCTTCAATAAACTTAAAACTTTAAAAAGTAACCTTTTTGATGATATCTATTTTATTTCTTTACAATATTTCCTTCTCTTTTCATAAACATAGATGTGTGTGTATGTGTTATGTGATAAAATTCTATTTCATCAGTCTAAAAAATACGCAATCATATGATTACACAAACGATTAAATTAAGTTTGAAATTGGGCCTTCTTTACAGAAACATGTTCTAAGAAGAATGCTTTTCTCTTCTGTTTTTATCCCACGCTATACAGAATTTTTAAATTTATGTGTGTGTTGTGACTAATGACACTTGCCGTGGACAAGCTTCCGCTAATATTTCCTCTGGTTAGTTTGAAATATTCCTTAGGAATTATTTATACGCCAGTAATTAGAATTAGACAATTTTAATTGAATTTATGCCTTTCTGTCGTAAGCCAAAATCTTTTTACGCACATTCTATATTAATTGTTTCACCTAAGAAAAATAATAATCTCTGTGAACAAGCTGGTGGCCAAAGACGTCTAGTTATCATCATTTTTTTGAAGATCGTCCATGTATAAAGAGTGATTTTCTTTTTTAATTTATAATAACATTAGTTTCTATATATTGGAATCCAAATCGTTATGTGCGAAGTGCATCTGTATTATCTGAAGAAAAGACAAAGTGTGAAAATATATCATGCTCTGATGTTCCAGGTTATATTCCAAAAAAATGTTTACATGATTTTTTCAAATAGTTTTAGTATGATTCCTTCTTTGCTCTTTTCGAACAAAAAAAAAAAATTACAGTCTGACGAAAGAAATATCTTCTTACATTTTTTTTGTTCATAAACTGAAATATGTATGAATTTAATTGGAATCAAAAAAATCAATGGTATCAAATTTTAAGAGGATAAAACAGATAAATATTTCAGAATTTATACAAATTTTAAAAAATTTCGTTTTATAAAAGTTTCCAATCACTTGATTTATTTAGTGATTTAGTGCAATAAATAAGTTATTATTCAATGCGTATGCCTAAAGTGAAGTTGTAAACAATCGCTTTAAATAAAATATTTCTTATCTGTTTATAATAATTATAACTTGTTCTGCTCTTTTAATGCTATTAATAGCTATGAAAACTTCCATTAGAAATGATTATTAAATTTGAGGTATCAAGAGAAATTACGTATTTCTAATATTAGATGGCGCTTGAAAGACTTTGTGTAAACAACATCCAAAACTGCAACCACAGAGAAAAATATCATATCTTTCTCTATGACTACAATCTTACTCAACAGTAGCTCTTTCACCTCGAAAGCCTGCCTGTGAATCACTTCTTATAAAAATAATATCGAAACCTTAAACTTTTAGGAATCAATTTTTGTAAACTACCGAAACACATTATGGTTCTTCACAATGATGACCAATATTATTTAAAGGTTTTTACTTTATAATTTTAGCGGTAAAATTTAAATCTTATTTGCTTCGATATAATAAATAAACCATGAAAGTGATTTTTAATCTAGTATCGCATTCCTTCCTTAGAGAGACGATCATTTTGCATTAAATAGTTGTAGATAGCAGTTCAATTTTATTTGCATCTGTTCAGCGATCAATAAACAGGGTGGGATTAAGTTTCTTCCCATTGACAGAAATAAAATGAACACCAACATAATTAAGCCTTAAAATAATTAAAATACGAAAAGGCTTATGCAGATTTATATGAAAATAAAAATGGATATCTGTTTTTTTGCAGACATAAGCACGGACGGAGCTGGCATGTCACTTTTAAGAAGGTGCAAAATGGTAAAAATGGAGAATGTCGCCGTTTTAAGATGAAAGTCTTTACATGGTGTCTTATTTACAAAGCTTATATGATGAACCCTGAAAATGAGAATTAGAAAATGTAATCATGCAAAAATTCAACAATTTTTGTGTTATAAAAGAGGTGAATAGCAACATTTTTAGATACAAAACAAAAATTTTTCATTACTATGAAAGAAAATTTCGAAGAACTCTTTCCTATTGTTTTATTACGTCAATTCTTAGTTTTGAAACTCAACTTATAAACGTGCACAGTAAGGAAATGCTGAATTTTATTTCGTTTTAGCAGAAGCGTTGCAGATATCATTGCGGATCAAGAAGCAGTCCCACCCAGTTCGGAAACAATAGTTCTCCGCAGTTAGTCAAAGAACCAATTTGTGATCTTCAATGAATTCTTTCGCTTTAAGAACTTTCGTTTCGTAGTAAGCAAACCCACGAAGGAAAAATATGTTTTGATTTATTCATTCATTCACCATTGAGTATTTAATTTCATTAGTAAAACGCTGAAATACTGTATCCTTTATGTAACCTTTTTATTCTATTCAGCTTGATGTAAAACGCAAAGCAAGTTTTTTCGGGCAGATGTGTAACAGCATTCTTGCATCATGTTGTTGTTAAGATGATCTGCTTTGCAACCGAAGGAAGAAGTACAGTAGCTGTTGAGGGTATGGACACCTGCGCACACGAAGACAGAAGTCTGACTTCTAGAACGTAATTTATAATCCTTGTGGATATAATCAACTCATCAAAAGCACATAGAAACTCTACTGTTCCTCAAACACCAGATGAAAATTCAGCGCTTCGCCACGGTAAGCTTGATTTTCTATTTCTAGAGGCAATATCGTGTATGTTTTTTAATATTTGTTTTAAATTTAAAATTTGGAATAATTGAAATATTGCATGTAAATTTCATTAAGGCTAAAAAGTGTTCAATTGCCGCGGATAGTAAACAAATTTTTAAATTTAGTGTAACTAAGTAATTACTTTGAAAATTGAGAAATTGTAGACTTGTAGAGAAATAGTAGAATTGTCATTCTAAGTGAAAAAAATTTTTTTTCGAGATAAAGATATGATTGGCTGATGATACATGTCAAAAGTTATCATTATTACAGTTTAAGTAAAACATTAAATTTAACTGGTTGAATCTATGTGTGTTCTGTTATTTTTATGACAACAGAAGTTAATTCTTGTGTCTGATTAATTAATTTAGTTATTGTATTGAAGTGTTTTTTGTTAGTAGAAAATCAATTTCTAGAATTGTTTAAATTATTTTTTAAAGTGTTTAATACTGTAAATGTGTAGTTTCAAGTAGGAACTGTTTAGAATTGTGAAAATTGTATTTTAAATTGTAAACCACGTGAGAGTTGAACTATGTCATACTTAGCTAAAGCCCGTAAGAAAGATTTAATTGCCTTAGCGCAAGAATTGGGAATTGCACAACAGATACGAAGTTAGACCTTTGTAAAAAAAATTAAGGCATCTCCGGAGTATGAGGAGAAAATGGTACGAGATTTTTACCAAAATATCCTCCAACAGCGCGAGGAACGGGAAACAGCCGCTGAAAGAGAACGAACAGAGGCACGCGAGGCCGCTGAAAGAGAACGAATAGAGGCACGCGAGGCCGCTGAAAGAGAGCGAAAAGAGGCGCGCGAATTCGAGTTAGAAAGGTTGAGAATTACTAATGCAGCAGAAACGAGCAGCGTCGATTCTTCACGAAGTGAAACTGTTAGACCGCGACGAGAAATGAAACACCTAATGCAAAAATATGACGAACAAGTCACCGATATTTCTTTGTATCTAACCATGTTTGAACGCCAAGCACGTTCAGCAGAGATAGAAGAAAGTGACTGGGTATCGCAGCTCATGGCTCTTTTACCGCTAGATTTAGCTCAAATAATTATTAAAGAGCCGGAAAGTAGAATGAAAGATTATGCTCACATAAAGGAAGTTTTATTGGAGAGTTTTAAAATGAAACCGGAAACATTCCGCATAAAATTCACGCAACATCAGAGAAAAACAGGGGCGCTCTGGAAGGAAATGGTTTTCGAGCTTAGAAATTACTTGGAAGGTTGGTTAGACGGTGTTAAAGTAAATGAGTTCGAAACCCTGAAAAATTTGATGATCACCGATCAAATTAAATGACGCTTGCCGCCTGAAGTCAAAGTTCACTTTTTAGACGAATGGGATAAATTGGTTGATCCGTCGGAATTAGCAGGGAAATTAGACGAATAGGAATCTATTAGAAGCGTTCGTAAACCACATTTTTCCAAAGTTCCTGAGCGTAAATCATCGCATGAAAAGTCTAGGCCCACTTCGCCGAAAACAGAGCAGAGAGGCAAATCATTAGGAAATTCGGGACTCGAGTCATGGAGAAATCCGACACCAAAGGGAAATTGGCGGAACGAAAATTTTGAACGCAGGAAATTAGCCGCTTGTTACATATGCCATTCAACCGAACACTTAAGGCCCAATTGTCCGCAATTGAAGAAAGAGAGGCCCTCCGAGGTCGTAAATAACGTGGGGTTGGGGAATTCTTTCGAACCTCTATTTGCGCCTTACATGAGTAAGGCCAGGGTGAATGATATAGAGATGTCCATATTACGGGACACGGGAGCGTCCATTGATTTAGTGAGTCGCAACCACATCAATTCCGAGGATCTTACTGGAGAAATTGTGTGGATAAAGCAACCCCTTGATAAGCAGTTTAGCTGCCCCCCTCTCGCGAAAATAGAACGTCAAATCCCAGAATTTGGGAAGATAGTTACCAAAGCAGCAATAATTGACTCCAACCTTGACCCGGGTTATTATTTATTAGGTAAAGGGAGTGCCAAGTTAATTGAAGAACAAAGAAAAATTCCAAATTTGAATGCCGTAATAACGAGGAGTAAAAAAACTCAACTTGGCACCACCCAGAATTCACAAGCGGAGAGTCACGAGAAAGAAAGCAGCCCTTCTATAATTGTAGAGGAAGAATTGTCTCCCTTACATTTGCCCTTAGCAGAGAAAGAATCGGAGAGTCTTATCAAGGTAGACGCGATGGCGTTCGCAACGCAACAAAGGGAATGTGATAGCATGAGGGCGTGCTGGGAAAAAGAAAAAGAAAGAAAGGGAGATTTTGAAAAAAGGAATGATTTATTGTTCAGAAAAAATCAAGACCATTTTGGCAATGTAAATTTTCAGTTGGTCATTCCAGCCGGGTTAAGAGGCAAAATTCTGGCGTTGTGTCAGGAGTCCACTTCCGCTCATCTGGGGGTGACAAAAACCAAAGATCGGTTACTAAGGCATTACTTTTGGCCAAATTGTATTAAAGATGCCGAAAATTATGTTCGGAGCTGTGATCCCTGTCAACGTATCGGGAAGGCTCAAGACAAGCGAAAGGCCCCCCTCAAACTGGTACCGATAATTACGGAAGTATTCTCGAAAATAAATATCGACGCTGTGGGACCCTTGCCGCTTAGCACTAAAGGAAATCGTTACCTTTTGACAGCTATTTGCATGTCATCAAAGTACCCCGACGCGATAGCCGTGGCCGACATCAATTCAGTTTCGGTAATCGAGGCTCTGTTAGAAATTTTTAGCAGAATGGGTTTTCCCCGGGAAATACAGTGCGATCTGGGAACTTCTTTCACAAGCCAGCTGACCACTGAATTTTTTGTGCGTTTTGGGATTAAAGTGACGCATAGTTCGGTACATCATCCACAGTCTAATCCCGTTGAAAGATTTCATCGGACGCTAAAACGGCTATTGAAAGTGTTGTGCATAGAATCAGGAGATGATTGGGAAAAGAATCTCCCTGCGACACTACTGGCTTTGCGCACAGTGACACATGAAAGCACCGGGTTTAGTCCCGCGGAATTGGTGCACGGAAAAAATCTCCGAACTCCGGAAGTTCTACTATACGAACAGTGGGTAACCCCACAAGAAACGGATTCCTCTGTGGTCGAATACGTGTTTCAGTTAATAAACCGAATGAAGAAATGTCAGGAGTTAGCCATCGAACGAATGACGAAAGTCCAAGTTAAGCACAAAGTATGGTATGACAAAAACGCGGTTAGACGGAGATTTAAAGTAGGAGATCAGGTTTTGGTACTTGCAACTTCTAGGCCGAACAAAATGGTGGTACAATGGACGGGTCCAGGGGAAATCGAGAGTCAGCTTTCGGAAACCAATTACATAGTGAAGATGGGAAATAAAAAGGACAAAACTCAGATTTACCATGTCAACATGTTAAAGCCGTACCACCAACGTCCGGAGAGCAAAAATCTCGTCATGTCCGAAATTCGTGAGCCCCCAAAATCCGAACCGGAATTCGAAATTCTCTACCCGACATCGGATCCGAACATTTACGATTTTGAGGAGATCGTTAGAGAAAGTGCACTAATTGAGAGACTTAGCAACTCACAAATAGAGGAATTCCGGTGCTTGTTAGGGAAGTATCAAAAGGTTTTTTCGAACGAACCAGAACAAACTCACCTAGTTGAGCATGACATCGAATTAATAAGCGACCAACCGGTTAGATTGAAACCCTATCGCACCTCCCAGCGTCAGACTGATATATTAAAGTCCGAGATCCAGCGCATGCTCGATATGAAAATTATCGAAATCGGACAATCGGATTACACCTCCCCGATGATACTGGTAGAAGCAACAGGTAAAGACCCGAGGCCCTGTATCGATTACCGACGTCTTAATTCTGTCATCAGGACAGAATATTTCCCTTTGCCTAATATTGAGGAGCGTGTAGAGAGAGTCGCTGCTGCAAAATTTATCACAGTAATCGATTTGGCAAAGGGTTATTTGCAAATCCCGTTGAGTAAGCAAGCACAACGCTATGCAGCATTTGTGACTTCATTCGGAACATATATTCCATTAAGGATGCTTTTCGGGCTAGTTAATGCCCCTTATTTTTTAGTAAACTAATGGCACAAGTTTTAGAAAAATGTGAAGAGTATGCCGTCCCCTATCTGGACGATATCACCATTTATTCAAATAATTGGAGTGACCATTTATTACACCTTGAAAAGGTACTTGAGAAAATAGAAGGGGCAGGATTAACTGTTAAACCCTCAAAATGCAGTTTTGCTCAGAATCATATCAAATATCTAGGGCACATCGTCGGTGGAGGTGTGAAAACACTCGCCGAAGCTAAAATAAAGGCTGTTGTAGATTTTCCTACTCCCGCTACAAAAACCCAGATTAGGGCCTTCTTGGGATTAGCAGGCTATTACGCGCATTATGTAAGGAATTTCTCGGTACTTGCGACCCCTCTAACAAACGCACTAAAGGGTAAAATAAAGAAAGAAAAAATACTCTGGACCGAAGAGTGCAACCGAACATTTGAGGAATTGAAGCGGAAATTGACGGAAAATCCGGTATTATATGCCCCAGATTATAAAAGAGAGTTTATCATTCAAACGGACGCGTCAGATGTAGGAATGGTGGTTGTATTGTCACAACGTGATGACAAAAATGAGGAGCACCCAATAATTTATATAAGTAAAAAGTTTTCGGATGCAGAAAAAAAATATAGTACAACCGAACGTGAGTGTCCATCCATAATCTATGCCATAAAAAATTAAAGTATTACTTAGACGGCCAACGTTAGCCGTAGCGAACTTTGAATAAAATTAGCTTTCGGCCATAAAGATGAGATAAGATAACAAAGCTTATACTTTGTTAGAAAATGTCATCTATTTGAAATATTATTATTTATATTCTTATTGTGTTATGTGTTTTTATGTCATATATTCTAGGATATGAATGTTTAATATTATATATGTTTAATTTTAAGATATTAATGAATTTGCCTCTAGATTTAGTATTGTCAAGTTTACTGGTATCAAATGTAAAAAATTTTCCTCTTTCATTTTCGGAAAATTTTGTTCCCAAGGGGGGAGGGGCTGTGACGTTTTCGGATAGATAAGGAGAAATATATCAAATTGCATTCCCACGGGAAAAGCAATTATAGATAACGGAGGAATTTGTGGAAGGTGGAGATTGCAGACTAGACAGGGCCAAGACGTCTCCTTGCTCGACGCCGTTTCCCCTTCTCTTGTGATTGGTCATTTGCCATCCAGGGCCGGTTTTTGAGACCGAGATAAAAAGGAAGAGAGCCAGGTGTAGGGAGGGAAGTGTTAGGAGCAGACTGATGAAACAACAGCTCTTGCTTGGAGGGAGGATTTAATTTGGAATTCTGTGGAAAATTCTCAGGAGAGAATTTGGAAGGTACGTAGGCCGCCTCTCCCCGTAGCCGAGCCCATGTGGAGTTCACCGGAACCTTTGGAAACATTCAGCGTCTCGTCTGAAGTGTGAAAGCTCATCCGAGCTTTAGAAATACCTCCAATTAGCTGAACAGCTGCCTCCTGAGTCGCTCTTCCAGCTAGTTCATCACCTTACGCTCCACAAACGCCGCAGGTTAATCGACAAGCAGAGAATCCCGAACCTCGGGCCAGATCTTGCGGGAGTTTCCAGAACTCCACACTCCTTCTTCTACGAGAGAGACTACCTCACTTATATGAGGCACAGCACCTTCCCCTAGTGGAACTCCGAACGTAATTGCCTAGGTATTCGTAACCTATTTAATCAAGAAGGTGTAATTGTGCAAATTATATATGTATTATAGCTGAAAATAAATACATTTTTATTTCTCCAAGTCCTGGTTTGTTTACAGCCCAACTCACCAGTAGCCCCGGCCAAAACGTTACAATATGGATACTGAAATATCCTAAATATCCTTTTAATTTGATTACAACTAATAATTTTTTAAAGATAATTCTGACTATTTTTAACATAAAATTTCATATGTAATGTGTTTTAAAATACTATCATCATTTCATGTGACGAAGACCTATTTGTGTATATGCATAATTAATTATTTTCCAATAATAAAATTTCACCTCGCTTTTATATGTGTGATTAAGTTTATTTTTCATTCAAATACCAGCTATTATTGTACAATGAAGTTATTAAAAATGCCTGTTAAATATGCCTAATGTAATGCTCATGCATAAAATGTTTAGATACAACCCCTTTAGAATGACCTCTGCCATAAATACGAGAGTTTTGACAACCTTCAAGAATCAGAGGATTGAATTTATTAAATATTTTACTCTTTTTATATTATATATTTATACTTTACTTAAAACATATATATACAGTGATATTTTGTGCAATCAATTTCACTTAAACTGTTCTTTAAATATCCCTTAGGAATCATTCAAAAATAAGGAAATTACTAAATAACTGATTAAAACCATTAATTAATTTAAAGTATCATCAAATCAACAATTATTTACTTAGAAAGATACTTAACACAAGGATTTCACAGTTTGTTTGAAATAATTTCAAAATTAAAATCTTATTTATTTCATGAACTTCTCCCTTTTCATAATAAAGATATCTAACTCCATTGCTAGCAATATAAATAGGGACAGAGTTTATGTGAGAGTGAATTTTTTTAAAAAACAGATATGTTAATCTATTTCAAAAATGTCATTAAAACAAACTAAATACCAAAGTAATATGCATACTGCCCTGCTTGCATGTGGGAACTTATTATCATCATTCCTTATCTCAAGGAATATGTTTTGACTACATTGATTAATTTCAAAATGATACAAGGCGAATGTCAGTAATTCTGGATAAAACATAAAACATATTTCATGTCATAAGCAAAATTAATTGCTCATATATATTTCTAAACATGGAAGTAATTTCATAAACCTGTTTGTGAGATACTTCTAAAGTTTTAGACTTTCGGTTAAGCCAATTTTTACTTAAAAAGGAAACGAATCAAATGAATCTATTACATATGGTTAAGTACCAGTACTGTAATAATGGAGAAAATTAGGATCAATCAATAAAACTACACATACAGGGACTTAAAATTCTCCTATTTGTTTCATATTCAATTTCACAGCCCTAAAAAATTTCTATATATTTTTGATGCCATGCAGTTTTTCTTTAAATTAATCTGTTAAAGGCAGCAAATAGGAATGGATTTGGACGTTGATATTCTATCTTCAACAAACATTGATTACTTAGATGTTATTTATTTTGCTACGATAAAATTCTCATTGTACCTTAATATTTTAGAGCTTTAAAACATCATCATAAAATCCTATGATTTACATATGCTGCCAGCAAAAAAAGTATTAAACATTAACATTTAAAAAAAAAACCCAAGAAAAAAACTCAGGAAAACATGGAGCAGAGAAAAACAAGCCTAGTATAATATTATTAAAGAAAAGGTTAAAAAAATTAATTTTTTCAATAAAAAAGTAAAAAAATTTCATTATGAATAAATAATAATTAATATTGTAATAATTAAATTATTATTCATAATTTAGTTATTTGTTATTATTCATTTTTTAAAATATATAGGTACATTTAACATTTTCTATAAGCTATTCCAATATATAGCAATTCCAATAGTTAAATTAATTGCATACTTAAATTACAATGTAATTATTATTTTTTGTTCTTATTGAGATATAAATAAGGATCTCATTTTAAGTAATTTATTTAAAAATAAAAAAATTCAAAACATAAAATTAAAAAGGAAAGGAAAAAAAAGCACCAGGATCTAAAAAATATTCTTATAATAGGATAAGCAATCCAAACCTTCATAAGCATCAGTTTAGTAATAACTGATTTAACACTAATTTAGTATTTTTGAAATGAAGGAGACAAATGATATATCAAATATTTCAATGACAAAGATATCAAGGCTAGATATTCATGTACTCAAAACTGCAATACTATTTTACTGTTATTTTATACAAAATAAAAATACAAATAACTGTAATAATTTAAATACCATTTCAATAGTGATTAATAAAACTCACTTGTATTATGAAACTGAAATGCATACACTTTAATATATAGTTTTTTTCATTTATGAGATCGAAGTATTACTCATATACATTCATATTTTTTTATATTCACATTCTCAGATCTATGTTCTTAATAGCACCAATTACCCAACTAGTATATATATTTGAAAATATTCCTTTAAAACGCAACCTGGCGTTGAAATATATATGATAGTTAATTGATCAAATCATAATTCTCTCTAAATAAATACAAAATCTTTTCAGTTAGTAGCAAGTTACTAGTAGCTAATATAAAAAAAATACTTGTCTGTTGTCACACAAACTGAAGCTAAACAAATAATGACATTGCGCTTGTTATTCCGAGATCCGTTTGCAAGTAAACTGAGCTACTTTCAAATTAATCAAAGTATTTAATTAAGTAATTAAAATTAAATCAATGATTTGGTTAAGATGGATGAGAAATATAAAATGTATCCTTTATTTAAACAATAATTTTTTTGCACCATCTTACTTTACATATAATATAATTACTTCGAAATAAAAGAGTGTCGTATAGTTTAGTTCAATAATAATATTCTATTGGGTTGTTCGAAAAGTCATTTCGTTTTTTTTGGTGAAAATGAAAGACGATCCTCGTATAATGAATAATTATTTTATTAAATTATATATCGCCCATTCTGATCCAAAACCTTTTGCCATCTTTCTGGTAGAGGCATGATTCCACGCTCATAAAATTTTTGGTATTTGCTGGCAAAAAACTAATCCAAGGTGATTTTTGACGTCTTCATTTGAGACTAAGGTTTTATCGCCCAAAAAATTTTGCATTGACCTGAACAAATAATAATCTGAAGGAACCAGATCTGGATAATATGGTGGAGTGGATCATTTTTGTGACATTTGAGGAGCGAATCACAAACTTCAATGCGACAACACAAATTTCTCTCCGTGAGGACATGGAGAACTCAAATATCGAGCTTCGAGGTTAAACCCAGGCCTTTCAGGTGGTCATAAACAGTTGAATTCAATAAATTTAAACTCTCACCGATCTCACGTGTTGTTGTTCGCCGGTTTGCATCAACTATTACCTTTATCGTGTCTTTATCAGCTTCAACCGGCCATCCGGAACGTGGTGCATCTTCGACATCAAAATTGCCGGATCGAAATTTTGTAAACCAGTTCTGACACTGTCGTATTGTCAACGCATCTTCTCCATACACATCCGTCTATTTTTTTCTCGCTTGGACAGCATTTTTACCTTTTCTGAAGTAAAAAAGTAAAATATGACGAAAATGCTGCTTATTGCTCTCCATATTTAAAAGGGCACCAACCAAAAACTACTGCGTAGAATTAATATAACTTTTTCACACACAAGCCTTGCAATATCAGCTCTCAAGACATATAATGGTTATGCGGCTTAAGTGTGAAGTTGGAATAAAAAAATACAATTAAATCCTTTGTCGAGAAAAAACGAAATTACTTTTCGAACGACCCAATAAATTCAAAGACATCCACAATTCTGAAGACACATTTCGAATCACTTTAGGGCAAACTGGATGAGCAATTCAGTTGAAGCATCTGAGGGAGAAATCACGTGGGCTGAAAAACCCCTACGTTTTCCCCATCGAGCATATTGTTGGTGCTGTTCATAGAGTCTAGACTAAGCTTCTAATGGTGGTTAACAAGCTTTTGGCGTAGTTTTAACCACCTACACAATTCTGCAGTCAGCCACAATTACTGCAGAATGCATCTTTTCGAACGAATAGAGACCAGTGATGCACTGGTCTCTTGAAAAAATGAAAAGATTTATATCAAAATTAGCAGTATTGCATTGAACATTATTATTTAAAACTATTTGAAAATACTTTTAGTGGTACAGTCTAATTTAACAATCATAAGGAAATTATGTTACTAAATATTCATATTCCCGATTATTGTGATATCACAAACAAACCTAGAAAGTATTAATTCATTTATTCATTCATTTTCTATACGTTTTAAGCGTTCACATTGATTCTTCCATTCGTTCTGCGTTACTTGAGAACAAGCATTATTTAGTAATAATTGCAGTTTGCTCACAACTTAAATTCGCAGTTATGTTTTTTCACCATTGAGTATTTTACGGATATAGTGGTGTGTTGTGGTTTTCTAAGGAACTGGCTTGATTTAAATACATTATTTTTATTCTTCACAAGCACAGCTGAACTGCATAATTCACAAACACTTGTTACTACAGACAAACATAGAGAATTCGGTTAAGGAACATTATGGTAAAGGTTTTCCCTGGTTTCCAGCCGAGAACAGACAGCATCAATGAAAAGGTTGTGCATGGGAAAAGGTCGACCACAGGGTGCAGGTCTGGTGTTCAACTGATTGTCTTCTGAAAAATATCACAAGGTGGCGCTTTCTGCTCATGGGAAAAATGTGCTATACAGATGGCAATATTTATTCAATGAGACAGTATTTATTGAGATCGCAACGATAAGGAGGCAGTTTTGCAATTTTGTGCCCTGCTTCTAATAAAATTTGGTTCACCCTCTATGTTAGATATTTCGGTGCGTGTTTTTAACGACATCGGCGACGTCGTGATGTTTCTTAGTTCCGCTATGTGACAAAGTGGTCACGAGTACTTCTACATCAAAATTTGAATAGAACTTTAATTTGTTTAGGAAAAGTTAAATTAATTGAAACTAGTTTAGAACGAATGAACGTCATGAAATTTGGTAGATAGTTCTTTATATATAATTTATTAATTAAAATAATATTTAGATTATTTAGGAGGTAATTATAGAGCATTTTAATAGAGTTAATTGAATGTGCCTTACAACTATCGGGACTGATCTTGCCCTTTTGCTTTGAAATTTCAGAAATTTCGAACGTGCAACTTATCGTTGCTATCTATTGCCAAAAATTGAAATAATTTTGAGAATTTTGATCCAACCAGGATTGTAATAGAGGTTTTTCTGTAACAGAGGTTTTTTCACAAGAAGGGGAAATTAATACATTCATAATCAATTGCATCTCTCGGCCTTTTCCTCTAGTTAGGTGCAGCTGAGTCGTATACTGTTAGTTGAAGTATCTTACAACGATTCCAGTTTAATTTATTAAAATTTATTTGGAATAACTCCATTTTTGTAGATTCATGGGTATTTTATTTTTTTCCCAACCATTCAAGCATTGCTTCTTTGATTGAGTAGTTTGTCGGAACTCCATGCTTTTATCCAGAGTGTCTGTTTGTTCATGTAGGGTGTACTATTACATTTGAAATTATGCAAAAAAATGTTTGTTTTTTCTTATGGCAATTACCATGGACAAGCTCGCTAAGGTAGTTAGCGAATTACGCCTATTCAGCGTCTTTTTTGTTGTAGCACCAAATAGAGCCTACAGTACTACTTTAGCTCCTGACTCATCACTTTCGCTTGCACATCCCCTAGCCTTACAGATAAAGCACAGAAGAAGAACAACCATTTTCGAACCCGTGACGGTAGATCCCGGGGAAGTGGCTATAGGTTCTCCACTTTTCATACAGCCACTTGTTCGTCAATAGTAGTCTTCATTGCTTGATGAAGCTTTGAAAACAATCTCAGATTCATCAATAAATCCCTCCTCTGTACCTGCATATACGACAATGAGACCGTTTTTAGAACTGGTATTTAAACCAATAACTTCAGTGAAATCATCCTGTCGAAATTTCTCTTACGTCAAACTTCCGTCTACCCACGTTTCATCAAGGAAGACTAAACAACGCTGCTCCACTCTGATTTTTTTCATTTCTCTCAAATATCTACTGTTACAAATCTGTAAGTTTGTTAAAAACCTGGTGACCCCAAATCTAAGCCACAAACCGGCATCGCTTGTCCTTGCGACTTATTGATTACCATTGCGAATGTCGATCTAATAGAAAATAAAAATCTAATAGAAACACGTTTGAATTCAATTGGCACGTCTGTGAGAATCATTAGAATCGTGACCGCAAAACAAACCACTCAAAATGGTGGCTTCGACAACGCTTTTCATCAATTTTTTACTGACCAATCGCGTGCCATTGCACAGCCGTGGTGGGATCCAATTGCTAAGTAAAATAATCGGAAATCCAACTTTCATTTGTAGAAGGTGTGGCGTCATGACTGGCAAATCTATTTAAATCAGAAACAAAATAATTTACAGCTTCGTCAGCATCGTAACTGTATCTATACATTTGTATGATACCAAATAGCTTGGCGGCGACTGTTTATCTTGAAGTTCAAATATTCGACGTCCAGATTTTTTGTTGCTAAAATGACTTTTTGGTCATCCACGCATGATTTATGTATTGAGTGCGTACATCGGGAAATATGAGGTCCATGAGAACATTTTGCGAATAAACGATAGCGCAGAAATTAGGGGCAATTTTATGCATCCAGTATTTTGATAGGCAGCAACTTTTCCATTGCCGATAATCAGAAATTGGGCAGAAAATGGTTTCAAGAAAATTTTGATCTCATCAGTAAATGTACAAAAAAAAATCTGGATAGATCATCTTAATTATGCTGCGTTATGGAATATACTTTACGACCTGTTCTCATACTAACCAAACACATACAGAATTTCATAGAAATCGTTCGAGATGTTTCGGAGTAGTACAAACACTAACACCGTCACACGAGATATTTATATATTAGATAAAAATCATTTTTTTAAACTTTCCTTTTCAATTTTCACAACTGTCAAAGTTTTTTGAACTCGACCGATTTTGAGATGAAATAACAGCTATGATATTATTGTTCCTCGTCAACCTTTTAAAACTTCATCTAATTTCAATGAAGCAATCATAATTCTTATGCAATACTGGTAAAAGCAGGTGAAGCTTGAAAAAAATCAGCAAAGAAAAGCAATCTATTAAATTACCACAAAAATCACTATAGTTTAAAAGAGTTTGATTTCCTTTCCACAGGTCAGAATTAATAGAGATTATTTTGAGGTTATGTCAGTGAGGTCATTTTAATTTCACTTGAAAATTCAGAGAAATTTTTGTAGCTGCTATGTGAAGCGAAGATATATACTAAGAACTCAATTACCTCGAAAAATAACTTTTCCGATAATGGCAGATGTTTTGCTTCTCCCTTGGACACATTTTACAGCATTCATGATTCCATTTAGATTCTCTTATTCATGGTATTAAAATATTCAGAGAAACCCTTCGATTTACAAAGTTAATGAACATACTTTTTATAGAAATCAATATAAAAAAGATTTGAAAAATATATATGCTTCATTTTTCTCGCATATATCGTTTTTTAAATTACCGTTTCAGAATCGTAGCTGTTAAGCAATTAACAAAGAGAGAACAAAACGTTTATCTCCTTGGAATAACTATTTATTTCAAAAATTGTGAATGCTAAATGCCTGGACTTTCGCAAATGTTTTGTTCTGATTTTGTTTCTGTCTCGTCATTTAATATCTGAAATTTATGCAGAGAAGATAGTTCAAACTATATGGAGTTCCATAATGTCTTTTTTGAAATGTTATTTGTTACCACAATAGGGAAATGAGAATTTTTATTTTTTGAATAAATAATTATAAACGTTAACGCTTGTCTGGGTGAGAATTAGCTCTCTGCATGCCAAATATTTTAACCTAGAACTTCTAAACCTGTGACATATATATTTTGGAGAAATGGAATGAAGATTTTTAACTGACATTTTAATTAAATATATACGAAGCGAAATATACAACTCACATCGTAAAATTCATAAACTACTTTAAAAACAAATTTTAAAAAAATATTTGGAATTATAAAAATTTAATCGTTTAGTTACGTTTTTTATAAAATAATTTTTTTCAGTCTTCCAACAACAGATTATTATATTGTATGTGACTTTCGATGGTTTGTATATGATACTGAAGCAAGCGAATATATTACACTCTTCTCACAAATATTCACTTTTAAAAAAAGGAGTACATTAAAATTTACCACTAAAATTGTACAAAACGCTTTTTTAAAATAACTGTTTAATATATATTAAGCTATTCAAATTGATTTCTTAGATTAGTTTGTCATAAGAGTCCTTTTGCCAAACAGGGCTCAATGTGTTGAACACAAAATCAAGAATACTTGTTTTAAATTCCTAATCGTGTACGAATTGATTGATTGAATACCCAGATCATTTAAAACTAGCCCTTATTAAAAAGCCACTCAGCATAGAAAACAACGCCTAATTTTGAATTATCTTCTTTGTGTCGAATTTATAAATGATATCTAATGGAAATTTTCAAGTCTTTTAAATTATAGAGCTAAAACTGTTTTAAATATTGTAAAACAATGTGAAATATTTTATTTTAGAATTAGTTTTTCAGCATTAATTTTTAAAAACTTAATTATAAGTATAAATTAATTTAATTAAAATCGAAATATGCAAGGCTTTCAGATTTGTAGGTGATGGAACTGATAAGTATTGTGGAATTAGAGGAGGTTTAAATGTCATCTTTTTTTAAAAAATACAAATCATATGATTTATATAAAGGATTCGATATTTATTACCTTGTTATTCATTGCTGATACCGAAAAATGTCATATATCTGCCCTGCCATTTATGTATTTTGGAGAAAGGGAATGAAGACTTTTAATAGGCATTCTAGTTAAATAAAAACAAAGCGGAATTGAAATTTTTCCATCTTAAATTATAAAAATATTTTTCAGCAGAAATTATTTCAAACGGTTTGGAATTTTTTTAAAAAAGTTTTCTTTTTAATAATAACAATTCGATAGTCTAGAAAATATTTATTTTCTGAGATCTCGCATTTTGTAAAAATAGTTTTTGTCCTCTTATCAAAAACGGATTAATTTGTTGGAAGTGTGTCACTTGCGCTCAGTCTCATTTGCGCTCACATGGTAATCACCTTTGGCAGTTAAACTTGGCATACATCTAGCGAGGCTATACAGAATGCCCGTTTCTCGCATTGATAAGATTAAGTGAGATCATTAAGTGTTCTTTCTTCAAAAGATTCTCTTTTTTTTTCTCACAGTAAAACTGCTAAATTTTCTTTAAGAACGCTAGATATATTTTTGAAAGTTTATTTTATATTAGGTGGTAGATTAAATTTAGAGGGAAAAAGGAGAGCGAAAAAAAATATAAATCTAAATAGAATGTACCGAACAGTAGAAAAATATTCTTTTGACAAGGACTTAAATAGCTACCTTATAATTCTTGCTAATATTACAAAATTGTTGCAAAATTATTTTAAAGCAATGAATAATGGAATTTTATTTGAAAAAAAAATAATTTGCAAATAGAAATTATAATAATAATAAAAAAATAATTCAATATTAATTGAAAAATAATTTGTAGAAAAAAAATAGAATTTGAAATCTAAGCAAGTGTAAAGTTGAAGAATTAAAATGTTTTTAGGTAATATGAATAATTTTTAACGCTTTGGTTATTGATTTTTCTTCTTCTTTTTGCATATATTAAATTTTTAACTTACCATCACTGATTAAAACTGCATTTAAGTCGCAGTGTGATAGAGAATATTTTTATTTTTCAAAATTGTTGAATTGAAATAATTTATTTGATTTCTATTATATATTCGAATAATAGCATTTTCTCAATAAACTATTCCTATATATTTAAAACGGTTTTTAATGATATATTGCATAACCACTTTACAATGTTGAAGTATTGCAAAGCAATTTTTAAAAGCACAAGTCTACTGCTAAATAATTTCATCTAATTATCTTAAAGATTATGCTAAAAGATAATGATGAAATTAAAAGCAAACGCATTTCCTTAATAGTTATTACAAACACTTGTTTGACATATGTTATACTTCATATTTGACAGATGTTATATTTCAAAGATTCTAAATTATTCAGCATAAATTATAATATTTATTTCCTTTCAAATTATAAATTTTAACAGCAGCTATGCTTTAAAAAAGTCCTTCTTAAAATAGTCAAATATTTCAGTTGGGGGAAAAGACTCCTTATATAGAGACCATGAAATAAATTGAATAATTACATAACAATTTATGTAATTTGAATAAAATTTTCTTCAACAGAAAATTAAAACAAATTGTTGTTTTCCATCATATAAATGTAAGGTAAGCAAATGTCCAAATTACAATCAATATTTGAAATTTTTAAAAATGAAAATAAAATAATTATTACTTTTTTAGCCTTTTCTTAAAGCTACTTGATTAGTTTGAATATTATATTATGGAAACTATAAATCCTTTAATAACCATCCTGATTGTAATATAGTCAAAATAATTAAATAATCTTAAAAAATTGCCCCTAAAAACTATAGATATATCAAAATTAAGAATAGCAAACCTACACTGAAGTGACAAAAGTCATGGGATGACTGTTAATATCGTGTCGGCCCTCCTTTTGCCCGGCGAAGTGCAACAACTCGACGTGTCATGGAGTCCACAAGTCGTTGGAAGTCCTCTGCAGAAATATTGAGCCATGCTGTCTGCATAGACGTCCATAATTGTGAAAGTGTGGATGGTGCAGGAGTTTGGGCATGAACGGACCTTTCGATGATGTCCCATAAATGCTTTATGGGATTCATATCGGATAATCTAGGTGGCCATATCATGCACTGGAATTGTCCGGAATGTTCTTCAAACCAATCGCAAACAGTTCTGGCCTGGTGACATGCATCCACGCATTCTCATCCATAAAAATCCCATCGTTGTGTGGGTACGTGAAGTCCATGAATGGCTGCAAGTGATCTGCAAGCAGCTGAACATAACCATTTCCAGTCAATGATCGGTTCAGTTGCACCAGAGGACCGAGTCCATGCCATGTAAAAACAGCCCATACCATTATGCAGCCGCCACCAGCTAAGAACAGTGCCTTGCTGACAGTTTGGGTCCATGGCTTCGTGGGGTCTGCGCCACACTCGAACTCTACCATCAGCTCGTAACAACTGAAATCGTGACTCATCTGACCACGCCACGGTTTTTCACTGGTCTAGGGACCAGTCGATATGCTCACGAGCCCAGGAGAGTCGCTGCAGGCGATGTCGTGCTGTCAGTAAAGGCATTCGAGTCGGTTTTCTGCTGTTATAGCCCAAGGAAGACACATTTCGCCGCACAGTCCTAACGGACACGTCCTCGTACGTCCCACATTGATTCCCGCAGTTATTTGACGAAGCGTTGCGTGTCTATTAACATTGACCATTCTACACAGACGTCGGCGGTCTCGGTCGTTAAGTACAGGTAGTCGCCCACTGCGCTGTCCATGATGGGATGGGATGGGATGCCTGGAATTTCATACTCCCGGCACACTCTTGATACTGGATCTCGGAATGTTGAATTCACTAACGATATCCGCAATGAAATGCCCCATGCGTCTAGCTCCAACTAACATTCCACGTTCAAAGTCTATTAATTCTCGTCGTGCCGCCGTAAATCACGAAAAACCTGTTCACATGAATAACTTGAACACAAATGAAAGCTCTGGAAAACGAACTGCGCATTTATACTTTTTCGCTGCGATACTAATGGCATCTGTATATTTGCATATTGCTATCCCATGTCTTTTGTCACTTCAGTGTATATAGTAATTGTTTATGTGTCAAATATTTGCAATATAGCTGGGAGGAAATTGAAATAACGTTTGAAAACTAGGCGTTCAAAACTATAGGTGTATAAAAATTTTATAATAATAATTGTTGTAGATATAAAAGTGTCAAAAATGTTTTTCAGCTTTTTTTATGCAATACATTAATTAGAAAAAAAATGCCCTTTGGGTTTTTCAACACATATTTATATCAAATGCCCTTTTGAAATATATTTTAAATAACGTGAATATTACTTATACAATCAGTACTGCTTTTATACAGAAAAATGTAATGTCTGATAGTAAATGCATATTTTACAAAAAAAAAAGAAGATAAAGATGTCTAAAGAGAATATTTTCACAAGCGAAATTTGAAAACTATAACTCAAATAAAATAGGATATCTAATATTCTGCTAATTGAATTTTTAGGCCATGACAAAACATTTGCGGCTTCCTATTTAGGTTTTAGGGATACAACTGATTAAATTAACAAAAAAATCAAAAGCAAAGCAAAAATAATTGGTCAGAAAATAGAATGATTTGTGCTTTCCACACAATTATCCTTCCATAGATAATTATTACATTGAGAAGACAATTTGTATTATATTGCTTATTTTAAAAGGAGTATTTTCAAAATAGCGTAAATAAGAAAAAAATTGTCATATTTAAATCACCCAAATATAACTTCATCATTTTAAGAAATACACTTTAATGTAGAATAAAACATAGTTTATTAAAATTGTTTCATCGATTTAATTAAAGAAAATGGTTCATCAAAATACATCACTAATCTCTTTAAGCTCAATAATACAAAATTTGTTTTGATTTTCAAGTTCATTTCAGCATATAAAATCTAGACTCAAGCTTGATTTTTTGTGATCAGCGGCATTTCTTTTTTTATTCGTTTATTCCTCAAGATATAAAATCACGTATGTTGTTTGGTGTCTTTTTATATTAGTTATGAACATTTTACTTTAGTTCTTTCCAATTGAAATGAATGATAATGATTATAGTTGCTTTTTGCGAGTAAAGATAGACCTTTTGATCTGAACATCAAGTTCAGGAAATAATTTTAATTCTAATTTTAGCCCCTTTGGGGAAATCTCCTTCCCCCCCCAAAAAAAAATAACCTAACATTATTAATTTCAAGCTGTTTAAACTCTATTTCTGCTTCGCTAAAGCCTATAACATATTTATAACCTTTCAATAGATCGTTTAAAAAAACAGTCTGGGATTATATTAATTAAAGGACTTAAAAATTTGTACCAAATTAACACCTTCGACACCTAAACAGAATAGCACTATCTTAATAGCACTTGGGCTTATGTGATGGACATATGATATAAGGACTGACTTTTTGAATTAGTCAGTCAAGATTTGTCAAATATCCACTGATAAAATTAATTCATTTCTTAGTTCAGATATAATGTCATTAAAATTTAAATGAATCTATCGGTACCATACCGTATACTTTTGTTGAAAATGGGACAAAATAAAGATCTTATAAAAACAGAAATATGCAGAATATGATAATAATAAGAGCTGAAAGCTGCAAGTGATGATGCATTTCTTGCAAGAAGAATTATTTTCACTTTTCTAAATGTGAAAATTTTGCTAGACGTGAAATTAATGTTTCTATCTAGATCAAATTCAAATT
>JAOUZG010048983.1:0-12998 GCA_026289955.1 Argiope argentata | reverse complement strand
CATACGTGTATAAATCATACATATGCACAATCGAATCTCTCTTTTTTTTAGTAACTCCTTTTTTTTCTTTGGTAGTAGGGCAATCCTTGTGGACCGCAAAGTACAGAAAAACACATACAGATGTAATAGATAAAAATAAAGAATAAAACACAACAGAAAAAAAAAGCATGAGAACAAAACAAATCTAATAAAAACTGAAGCAGCAAAGGCAATAAATTTACAGAATGGGAAAAGATCCATTTTTTGGTCGACCAAAGCATGAAGCGGGGATGGAAACTTCATATTACAGGCATTGAGAGCCACAATAAAATCCCTTCTCCCTTCAGTAAGTTTGGAGCAGTCAAAAGGCAAATCCCTTCTCCCTTCAGTAAGTTTGGAGCAGTCAAAAGGCAAATCCCTTCTCCTTTCAGCAAGTTTGGAGCAGTCAAAAGGCAAATCCCTTCTCCCTTCAGTAAATTTGGAGCAGTCAAAAGGCAAATCCCTTCTCCCTTCAGTAAGTTTGGAGCAGTCAAAAGGCAAATATTCGACATTTTGAACTCCGCCCCCATTGCAAGAGCACAGATCAGTGTCCGATAACCCAAGTTTTTTAAAAATTTCTTATTAGGTGAAATTGCAGGGGCGAGTGAGAAATTCCATTATGTGAATGAAAAAAAAAATGCTTGTTCTTTAACCTTTGAGAAATTGTATTGAAAATGATTTAGTTAAGGAGGCAGTTGATGAATGAATTCTGGTACAGCGCATCCCATAAAAGGGTGGTCTTTTTGTGATTCTCATTGCGAATGAGAGACTTAGGGATGCTCACAGGATCAGTGATGTTTAGGTTTTTTGCTTGTTTCGCAAGCCAATCGGCTCTTTCATTCCCTAAAATGCCAGATTGACATCAGGCATGTGAAAGACAAACATTCCTTCCACTAGTTTTAATCTCGTAAAGAGTGATTTAAAAATTCTGTACAATTTTGTTGCAGGAAGAAATATTACTAAGCAAAAATAAGGATGAAAGAGAATCAGTAGAATTTAAAAAAAATTGGTTGACACAGTCCAGTGGTTCAAGTTCCATTTAAGCTAGTTATTGGGACACAGCAGTTCTGCTTGGAACACGCTACACTTATCTGGAATTCTAAACATAAAATTCTCCATTTCGGCGGCATCTTGAAACACAACAAAATCAAGTCCAATACGGTGGTTGAGTTTACTGCAATCAGTAAAACACTACAGGAAAATCACAAAGAACATTATCATCATAATCAATAATTTCGATAGGAACTCGTTCAGTAACATGTGGTAGATGAGAAATAAACATTTTGGAATCTTGAGTAACATTTGCAATATTATCTTACAAGATGCACGCAAAAACACTAATTAACTTTATTACATGTGCTTTTCAGCATACTGCATGAAAATAATCAGAAAGCAGCCACTTTCTTCATGAAAATATTATAAGATATTCTTCTCTAAAATGCAATTCATGAACCTGGAAAAGTGCAGAACATAATAAGAACAAATTAACTATAAAATTATATATATAAATATTCTTAAGATGTAGATAAATACCAGTAAGTTAAAAAAAATTACAGCATTATAGTTTTGCTTGCTATAATGTATGTTTTCAAAATTAATGAATTGAAATGTTGCATTCATCATTACGAATTTTTACTTTTTGCTTATACAATTGCATTAATAATTAAAATTTAAATTATACGATACTATGTTAAAGATTAATTAAAATGTAAAGATTAATGAAATTCTTATCTAAACAGATTGAAATTTCCATTATTAAACATATAAAATTAACGTAACAAGAAAAAAAAATATGAAAACGTAATTGAAATTATAATTTAGAAATGAATTATGTTGTTGCTAAATATGTTTTGTCTACAATTATATGGTGGCATGCAAGGTTAATTTTGAATTAATCTTTTAATTTATTAATAACTTATAAAGGATTTTTATGAATTTAAGCTCAAGTGTGAAGCATGATTTTCCTATTGGAGAACTTCATAATTTAAACAAAGAGATAAAAGATTAAAGATTAAAGAAAGGAGCAATTCAAACTATTACTAATAACACTATTCATTTTTGAAAGCTCAAAATATAGATTATTTATACATTCAAATACAAATTCAAATTCAAAATAAATCAAAAATTATCTTTTGTGGAAATTATTGAATAGCTGTACTTACTCTTAAGCTTTTGCGTGTCTTGAGCTCCGAAACTGTGATTCAACATTGGCTATACCTTTTCGTTCTCTGGAAATTTAAAAAATAGACATTTTAGGATTATTATGATAATTACTTTTGTAGTTGAAGACTGAACAGAGGAAAAACATTATATCGATGAATAAAATCTATTTAGGAAAAATGCAATAATTTTGTTTGCCGACGGAAATACAGAAGATGAGCAGCTTCTGCCAAAGGTTTGAATGCCCCCTGTGCATCTTAACTTGCAGACACATGCTACATGTCAGACTGCTTCCTATGGCTCGTCATGTGTCATTCCAGTCAGAGCTGAGGCTTTGTACTTTAGATGGCATTGATCAAACGAGGTAAAGTTGCTGAAACGACATAAGTTATGAGTTTGTCACCTTTCGCTAACAAATCTTCGCCTCCCCTCAATAGCTGCCCACTTATGCGGAGGCTCAGAGTGCTGAATGCCATACCAATTCAATAGCAAGACGGTTTTTATAATCATATTCCTGTCATAAAGCGTATTTAAAACTTTTTATTTCATCAACGAATTACTCAAAAATCATTGAAAATGATCGAAAAATGTTTTTTTTTTAACTTAAGTGTCCTTTCAGCGGCTCCAATGTTTTTCATATTTTCAATTTGTCTTATATCTACCAAACTCAAAATTTTGGTTTTATGACAAATCTAATATCAAAAGTTGATTTCTCGTTTTAAAAACTTTTAAAATGTTGAAAAAATTTAATTTTATGAAACCTAAACGCACCTCCTAACTTACTCCAGTATTTTATTTTTCCCTTTGTCTTATATATACTAAATTTTTCTACTCTATTATAAATTAAAATTTTAAAGTTGATTTCTTTCATTCCACCCTTATGTACATTAACTTTAAGAAAATTTACTTAAAGCTATTGACTTTTGGAGTGATTGTAATGTACTTATTTTCCTATTGCTATTAATAAAATACCTGCCATGACACTAAATACCTAAAAATAAACATATGGGTTTTAAATACAAGTAATTCAATGCGAATGTAAACCAGCAGGAATGATCTCCCCCAAACTCTCCAGCATACACAAAAAAGTATTTTTCTAAAGAAGTCCTTGCATAGCAATGACCTGCAATTGTTGCTAATTAATTAATCACTGGCGGGACTTTAGCAATTTCACTGAATCTTTTGTGTACTTCTAGACAAGGTGTTTGGCGATTAACCCCGCCAATCTCTTGATGGAAATGCCCCACAATTTTAATGAGACTATAGATGTTAATTTAGTGTATCGAAATATATTTATCTAGCTCTCTTTGTTTTTTCGTTATCGTGTTAAATTATAATCAGACAGACGAACATCTGCTGAGTTGTTTTCGCGTAAAATTTAATATAAAGGCGAAATAATAAATTCCTCAGACTTTTTTAAAGTATTTTTGAGTCATTGGCAGATAAACAGACGGACAGTTTCCAAAATGTTGTTTTTCAAATTTTCAATGGACTAAGGCGTGAATATGCCATTATCTCGAGCTTGGAATTTGCTACTATACATTTTTAACTCTACTTATGCTAGAAAGTAAAAAGTTAGTGATGTTAAAACTTTGGTTACCAAATAGTAAGGTCTCTGCTTCTAGAACGAACTGTTCTACTTTCACTCCCGAGTCCCCCGAAAAGACGCCGTATATGTGCTTGGGCTGCTTGTTAAATCCTTCGGGATCAAGTGCTCAGCCCCTGGTATCATACAAATGTTTGGACAGAAGGTTAGAGATCAGCTTAGACGAAATCTTCTCTCAATGGATGATAATCTGTCATTTCGTAATTTCAGATGCAATGACTTTTATATTAAATAGAAGAAATTTGCCACATGATCCAGTAAACACAGTTGTTTTTCTAGATTGAATTTTGGATGCAATCGATAGAAAAAAAAGGACTAAATTACACATTATATTTTGAGATGATTGTGCAAGTATCTATATTAAAAGTCAAAGATTATACATTAGATAGATACCAAATTTTGCCATTCCCATGTGAAAAGTTCTAACTAATGATTCTCTATCTTATGCTGCATAAAGCTAAATTTTCGTATAAGTCTTCGAAAATTAGGAGCAGCTAGCATTGTTGCTACAAAAGTAGTAAATAACGATAAAATGAACCAGTTTGAAACGCATGATCTTCAAGTGAATACAGTTAAATTTTATTTAATGAATATTGCTTTCGCTTTTGATATTTTCATCGCAGAACCAATATCCAAATCCTATATCGCTGGAAAAACCAATGTGAAGGGCTATCATTTAAGAAAATACTCCTAGCAATCATCCGAAACATAATTTGAAATATATTTAATCATGCGCTTTAAAATTCTATATGATTTCTTTCACCTCAGAAAAGGATGATTTTGGATCCTCCTTCTAGTAAAGCTTTTCAAAAACTGATTAATTAGAAGCGAATTAATTCCTGACTATTCAGCTTAATCAAAATTTGCCAGCTGTAGTAAGGAACAGTTGAAAAATTGCACCTTCAGCAAAGCATTTTGCGATTCTCAGAATATTTAACATATGCGGCAAAAGAAATTCAAGCGAATAAAGGAGCAGTTAAAGAGAACGTTAGAAGAGTTAAATTAATTAACCCTACAATGCATCCTGTAACCATTTGGTTGTCCGTTTTTACTTCTAATTTTAAGCATCGCACGACAATTCCAAAACACAGCAATGACTGCTTGGTAGCTCATTTTTAGATTTATTTAATGTGCAGAAGACCGATATGTGGCATTGTGGGTCAAGATTAAAAACGGGAACTTGGAAAAATGCAAAAATGGCTATCATATTAATATTTCAACCATTAAAAATGCAAATAAAAATATTTTTAAAAGTAAAAAATAAATTAGTAAGTAGGATATTTATTTTTATTCCAGAATTATTATAATTTGATTTTTTTTGCTGGGAAATAGTTTCACAACATTGCCGAATTCCTATTGAGAACAGTTACTTTAAAACAATTACAGTTACTTAACATCTAAAAAACTAGAAAAAATTCACAAATGATTTGGGAATTTGCTATTATAACATTTTTTAACAGTATATTGAGTGTATCAAATTAATGCACGAGTAGATTTCTCTAATGCATTTAAAAAAAAGATTTTGATACTTAAAACTCATTTTTTATGATTATTAAAACACATTGTAATTATTGTAACTGTTAAATAATTGTAATACTTAAAAGAACAGTATTGTTTAAAAAATGTTTTACCAACTATTTTATTAATGACCAGACAAACTATGATTATCATAAAACTAAATAAAATAACTAATATAAGAAAAAAATGGAATGTTACCTGAACCATAATTTTAATGAAAGCTTTTGTTGGCTTGCATAATGAATACGAAGTTGATTATTATAGTGTATGGAAGCGTCTTATAATGATTTTTTAAAAATTATCTACAGCTTCCACACTCTATAAATTTAACATTGAACGAGTTAAGATTAAATTTAAAGGGTCTTTTTATTGCTGTTATTGCTGAATTTTTTCAGTTTTTGAGATATTAAAAATTTATTTATGAGTATTTAATTACATTTTATAGCAATTTTCAAAAAATAAACGATTAATAAAGCATTTTGTCAAAAAAAAACTTTGACAAATAAAAAAAAGGATGAAAGTTTTGTGAATGAATTAAAGTTCTCAATACTTAATTAAAATCTAATTACGACTACAAAATTAGATTCCTAAAGAACGCGCGATGCAATAAATAAGTAATTATCTCTCTTAGTCGGGTTAATTTGAAAATTCCAGTATCGCAAAATCCCGGGAAAGTTTTTTTTTCCTACGAAAATAAATTGGAATCTTCCTCTCTTCAGAGGCAAAAACGAAAGTGGGACACCTGCTGAGCTATTCTAAAAAAATTTGCATGTTTTTTTTTTCAGGACAGGTCATAAACTGTCGATTGATAAGCTTTCGAAAGCTATGACATGAAATTACCGACAAATATTACTTTATACTGTTTGTAGCTTTATAAACCGCTATAAAAATGAGATTTGACGAAATGTAGCATAGTTTTGGGCCTTTTTTAAATATATAATCACATGATTTTGAATACTATATGAATAACCTCAACATTCTTTTATGAGATAGAAATTGTTTTTTCAATGAGTATCTAGAAGGATATATGAAGAAAATCAGGAATGGATGATACTTCTTTTCCGTAAAATATTATATCTATAACGATGTATAGGTATAATATTTTATGGAAAAGAAGTATTTGACCTATATCGATTCAAATAACTAACGTTTAGACTGCAAATTCGCGACTTCATTGAGATATAACATCTTTCACTATTCGAATCTGATTAGTTTAATTCGGGTTTTTTCCATACTTCTTCTAGATTCATTTGTCCATGCAATAACTTCGAATATAAAACATATTTCATATTATAATGGTCTCTTGGAAAGAAGAGGGGTTTCTAAAAATTGAAGCACAGTCAGCCTTCAGAGCACCCACCCATTTTTTAGCAGTGACACTCACATTTAATATTCGGTCATTTCACCGAAAAAATTTTCCGGTACTTATTTTTTATCGAATTGATTATATGCATGAAAATAAGCTATGATCTGAATACATAACAGTTTTTTCATATAAATACGTTCTTATTCAAGATACAAATACGATTTAAATAAGTTCATTTCGATTTTCTCCATTCTGTTTCGATCTACAGTAGGTTTTGCTTGAACAAAAATAATGTAAGAATAAGATAATTTATATTTTACCTATAGTTCACATATGATTTTTTTTCAAAAAAAAAAAAAAAAAAACTTAAACATATAACTTTACAAACTCAAAACTTCTGTGTTTTTTTTATATAAATAGGCTCAAAAAGAACTTAAATCATTCCTCTTTTGGAATAAAATAAATTATTACCATAAATGTCAAAAAAATTTATTCATATTATGAAATAATGCATAATAAGTAAGAGATTCTTGCTTTTTATGCGAAGACGATCAGATTTTTTTAGAATTTGAATTTTTTTCCCGATTTTGTATCATGTTTTCAATCCAAAATTTCAAGAATATATCACGAATTTGAGATATCATTTTTTATCTATAAGTAAAAAAGACTAGCGAGTATCTATGATGCCGTTGCCATAATATAAAAGAATTTGAAAGTCTTGAACACTCAGGAGTCAATTTGACCCCATCACTCTTTTAAAAAATAAGATACAATGTTTCATTGATTTCTTTTGTTCTAATACTCTTGTTTTAGCTTTCCTACTCTAGTTCAGAAATCCTTGAATTTCTAAACAAAAGAGAAGATATGGCTTAAAAAAATTACATACGTGTGGTCACGTGCTGAGTGAGATTGGCGGTGTTGAAATGTTGTTGAGGTTAGTGAATATAATTGCTAAAGGGACAGTTTTGAAATGCCATAAATAAGAATGCCCAAACTATAGATGTAATTCTTTTATGAGATAAAGCGCTATATGAAATACAAAACATGGACATAGAATAGCAGTTCTAGCACAAATTTAAACTTTTCCGGTAATTTTTATAGTGTCTAATTCAATACTGCTGCAATTTTAATGATTATATGATAGGGATAATTATTTATGAGCTACATAACTTCTAATTTTGCGTACTAAATATAGAAATCACAAAGAATAGTACTCTCCTTTCTGGAAGTGTAAAAAGCTATTTCATGAATAAAACTTCCTCTAACACATCAAAACTTTCTTATTTTACTATTTATTAAGTTCTCAAAACGTACACCACTTTCAAACGGATTATCATTACATAGACTTAAGGGATATTGTGTAAGCATTGCAGTTGAAAAATATGTCACATTTTAAGCAGATTTTTAAAAATAATTTTTTTTATCTGTTTAAAAAATAAAAAAAATAAATAAAAAATCATATTTCAATAAAATAAGTATTGAGTTTTTAATCTATAGTTCAAAGTAAGAAGGACAATTCTATAATATTTCTTAGTTTTTAATTTAAATATTTCTTTTATTCTCGCGTTATTCCGTCAACTATTTTAAATTAATTTTTGAGAAATATTTTTTATATTGTTTTCTTGACTGATCACATTTATTTTGTTTACCATTGAATCAGAAATAATATATTTGAATTCTTCTTTAATCAATCAATTTTAACACCCATGTTAGATATCTCTAATATACTTCCAATGATTAATATCATATTATTTACAAACTTTGCGAGCATTTATTATCAAAAATTACAGCATCAATGATAAATCAAATTAATATAGTGCTTTAAAATTTCTTAATTTAAGATAATTTCTGAAGAGATTGCAATGTATTAGATTATATTTAACGAACTTTTATTGAAATTGAGTGATTCAAATATATGCCAACTTTCAAATACTCCTTATAAAATGTGTATTGTAAAAGAAAAAAATGCTGATTTTGAAATAAAATCTTTTTCTGATTTTTAAGCATCAGAATTTAGTTAAAATATCTATGCATTTTTCTCGCCAATTATTGCATTACAGTTGATGCATTTAACAATACGAAACTAATCTCTCCTTAACTTTTCTTTTCGCTGAGCTAATATTTGCAATGCTATGATCAATATGGAAATTTTCAGTATGGAATTATCTAAGTCCAATTAAAATACCTAATCCCTTTTCCACACAAATAGGACAACCTAAGATTGAGAATTACGATTTTAGAGAATAAATTGGTTGTAAATTGCTAAATTTACTAGTATCCGTATTTCAAAGATTTTAAGAATATTTTTTTTATGTTTGTAAACCTTATCGATCCACTATAATTAGGAACAACAGGATGAGGGCCTTAATTCGGGCTAACTTCAAATAAACATTATAAAAATGATGCTTTACAAACATTCCGATCTACGGTCTGGATTTCAAAATCTTGGATATAGTTTTACTCACCAGAAGTTATTCTGAGATTAAATAAAGGGCAATTACTTCAAACAGAGATGGTTTACTCAAATCGGAATAATTATAAATATAAAGGCAGGTAATGGGTTTATCATTCATATGTTGTTAACAAGCTTTGAATAAAACTGACGAGTTTGAAGGTTTCAAAACTCGACTGATGAATGGTGTCGATTTCTTAGCAGTCAGAAAGGCCTTCTACCGAGTGTGGATCCAAGGTTTTATATTTAAATAGATTAATTTCAAGTTTAATTTCTTCTTCACAGCAATGAAACCAATCTTCTCACCAATCCAAAATACAAAAGTTAAAGTTCAACAAACTCTCACCGTAGTAGGTGAAATTCGAGCCAAGGCACCCAAGGGAGTGCCTTCAACCCTCTAATTTACAGCATCCTCAGTGCAGACTTTCCTAAATCTGACCATATCATAAGTTGTCAGTTCACTTGTGATTCAGCAATTTTTATTCAAGGCATTACTCCAAACCTTGACTCGTGAATTATGAGCTGTATTATACTAATTTGAAGACAAGTGAACTTGTTGGCGAATATCCATTAACACAGAACAAAATCCGAAACTGCTCCGAAAAGGCCATACCAAGAAAACTATCAATCGGTTCTTTTTCTTAGATGAGTATTTAAATGGGATACAGAAGTAAAATACATTTACCTGTTTCTGGAATTCACATTAAACTTCAGAAACCAGGTTAAATACAATTCAGACAAATTCAGTACTAAACACTACGAAAGTATTCTTTTAATTGATTGCCACTCCATTCTTTCAATCTGCAGCAAAATTTTACTATACAAATTATCGAGTTAAAATACTACAGAACAAAATTATTAGAATGATAACAAATATATTTTGGTATGCTCGTTATGACATCATTTATAAGGATCTCAAAATTAAGATCATTATACTGAGTCCTTCATATCTGAATTTCTTCCAGGAACTTCTTTCTGAATGCAAAGATCCTACCAATTCTACAATTTCGAAATAAATATACTACTCTCACCGCAAAAGCAAATACAAATTTCGAAATGGGAGATTCCACAATACTAAAATTGAAGCCAAAAATCCAGTAGTTCATTGGTAAATTTCAATAATTACCATTCGACGTCCAATGGATTCTTGTCCATTTCGACGTCTATTAACAACAAATAAAGACGTCGAAATGGACAAGTTGCATTTTATTTCTAACACTATTAATGTGCTAACTAACCCCAAACTCTCATGTAAGGTACTAACCACATGGACAATGAGGATATTCCCGTAAGGGAAGAAATGGAAGTGGAAGTGCATCCATCCCTGGAACTAACGATAGAAAAACCAGCCTAAGAAAAAATAAGTAAATAAAACCCAAAATAACACCCCCTCTGTATTTAATGGAGAGAAACAAATTATAGCGATTGAAAAAATAACAATGAAGGATTTCAAACCCAAAAATCAAGAAATAAGCATAAGCAAGACGTGTCCAACGAAAATAGTTTGGCAAGGAAGTTCTTAATTGATGAAAAACAATACAAGGCTTAAAAACAAATATACCGCCTTGGATGATAAAACCGAAAAAAACAATTGACGCAACTATAACAGAGCACGAATTATTCGCACTCGGTTTAAATAATTGTTCTTTCTATGGTTTGCGTGATTTAGAAATAAATAATCAAGACTTCAGCATCTACTGGATCTTTTATTCAGCTCGATAATTCTATAAAATCACTATAGCAACTGTGAAGTTGTTTCAAACTACTCACGTGCTTTAAAAAATTTAATTGTAGTATTTGCTACTTTAAAAAAATACAATTTATTTAATAATGTCAGAGGCACGTAAACAATAATCAGCCAATTTGTTGAAAACCTCTTGACACGTGCATACAAAAATAATACACTGCTCAAAACAATTAGGGGAGCAAGCAAAAAAATCAAGAAAACCGTGCGTGACAGCCACGTATTTGCATACAATGGGTAGTACACGCGTATCCATGCGTAATACAGAGAAAAAACTAAAACAATGTGGAATTAAGCTTTAATTCTTTGAAAATATGGAAAAAACATGAAAAGATGATTTAGGGCAACAATTTAGTTACATGTAAACAATAATAAAAGGCTCTGAATAGACATGATTCATGAGTTTTAATAGGCCGTGTGGTCTCTTCGAACAGCTAAGACTGCTGCACACCTGTTTGCCATGGATACGATGAGGTTATCGATCAGATTTTGGGGAATACTGTTTCATTCCTAAAGAAGGGCAATCTCCAAGTCTGGGACAGTCACAGGCGGCCTTGGACGCGCAGCAATGCGTCGTCCGAGCATGTACCAAACATGCCCGATTGGATTCAGGTCAGGAGAACATGTTGGCCATTCCATACGCTGTATTGTTTCTACTTCAAGCATATTCTCCACCAGAAGAGCTCTATGTGGTCGGGCATTATCATCCTGGAAAATAAAGGAATCGCCAATGGCTCCAGCGTAAGGGATGACATGAGATCGCAGTATCTTGTATGCATACCTGCGGCCCGTCAAAGTACCATTCCGAATGATATGCAGGTCCGTACGTCCGCCTATGTTGATTCCACCCCATACCATCCAACCAGCTTGTCTTCATTGTGACCTTTCACGAACGAATGCTGGGTTATTTCGAGTGCCCCTCTCCCCCCATGCCCTTGGCCTTCGTCCTGAACACGTCGAGTGTCACACTCCAGACTGAATTTGGACTCGTCTGTAAACAGCACTTGGCTCCAATCATGTTGCTGCAAATCTCGTTGTTCAGCAGCCCATCTTCTTCGAGCCGCGCGGTGGCGTGGGGTCAACGGAATGCAGACCATTGGCCTAAGCGCATAGAGCCCTCTCAAATGAATCCTATTACATACTGTTTGGCTGGACACCCTTCGTCCTGTTGCCAAGAACAACTACCTTTGCAGCTGAGTAGCATTCTCTGTTCTGTTTCGACGGGCTGTTAATCGTATATACCGGTCATCAGTTGTTGTAATGGTGCGTGGTCGACCTTGCCCTGGTCGACGTCTAACATTTCCTTTTTCTTGGAATCGATTCCACGGACTTGCAACAACACTTCTGGCCACTCCAACAGCGTCCGAGACACTCCGTTGTGTTAAACCAGATTCCAGTCGGCCTATGACACGCCGTGCCATGGATTGCGGTAAATCTTGTTGTTCAGACATTCTCATAAGATAGACTTAAAAACAGAAAGACTGCGCAATCAAATTTCACAGTTACGGCAATAAAACAGACGTTTCTACAACATCCCGATTTCTGGCCAAATATTCTTTTTCTGGTTTTGAACGTCATGAACTTTAATTTGCATATAAAGTTTTCTTCTTCCGTTTCCTGGCAGGCTGTAATTTATGGAAGATTCATTTTATGTTACTTATTGGTAGACATATTTGCCTAATTCTGTTAAAACCATGTGCTCCCCTAATTGCTTTGAGCAGTGTATTTGTAGTTTCCCTAACATTACTCCCTCACCAGTAACTGAGTTACGAAAATCTGATAACTATGGTAGGATAAGTTTGACATAAATACACTCAAAATTCAATTTGAATCTTACACTTTGTATATTAACCATAATATTTTACTGTAGTACTGTCTTAATAATGATACATTCCATAAGCAAGACATGAGAATTTTAGTAAAAAAGGATTAAATAAAAATTCCCTTGCTTTTTCAAAAGAAAATTCACATAAAATGATATTATTGAATCCTATACTCATATCAATTATTCTTAATACACAGACATTTCAAAATATACCAATTAATTCTGATGATGCTAAACAAAAAAATATATCTATATACAACTTAAAATACTATACAACAGAATATACCACAATCCATACATATAACATTTCCTAGTTTATATATACATATCAATGTGTTATTCTTTCACTGACATGAAATAAGGAACACA
>JAOUZG010048979.1:0-10106 GCA_026289955.1 Argiope argentata | reverse complement strand
CGTTCTTTCTTTTATGGGTGATGAGTTCGGTCGAGATGACTTTTGCAACTTCATTTGAAGACTTTTTATCTCCGCGGTCGGTGATTGTCAGCTTTGCATGAAGTCCCTTTCGAATTCCGACGAAAGAGATACACTGCGCAGTTAGATCCAAAATGATAGAGGGAAGTGGCAAATTTTACTACAATGGAACGGTCTGCTCGTCAGATCAGAAAAGAGCGTCTCTGCAAAAAATATTTCGCAGCAGAATAAAATTAAAAGAACATCCTTTAAAATAATCTTAATTATTGTTTATCATATGACGGGTATGTCTGGTTTTACTTTCTCGTGTACATAACATAGAGAAAGTATAGTAATCGTCAAAGAATTCGAATGGAAAATTCGACAAGTTTCCTCTTTTTTAATCTTCCTGAGTTCGAAAAACACATTTTTATAAAATGTCTGTCAATCTGCGAAAAAGATAACTCAAAAATGTTTTGAGCTGGACGATTGAAATTTAGTATGCGACCTTAACACAAAATTTTACACATTTCTATCAAGTTTTGTTTAAAACCTATTCAGAGCAAATACGCCTACTCGGCTATACGATTAAAAGTTAACGCGATGATTAGAAAAGGAAGAGATCTGCATAGATAAAATTGGGTGTACAAATTTAGCATCTATAGTGTGGACACCTGTCTACTTTTGACCAGCTCACTGTCTATCGGTTTTTACTGTCAGAAGCATTTATTCTCCTATTCCATCTATTGTTTTATATTAGAAGAAAAAATTACTATTCAATATATTTGGTTTTCTTTCGTGTATCCCGCAGTTTAAAACGTATAATGAATTCCACTCTGGACGAAGGAAAAACAAACCAGAACTTCAATCGAATCTATAGTGTAAAGTTCTGAGGTAAGTTTTAAGAGTCCGACAGACATACAGAAGAGAGTGATTTTTGTAATATAAAACTCGAATTCTAACAAATGCTCCTTTTCATTAAATAAAACAAAAATAAATGAATTCCAGATGAAGTATTGTTAGGGAAAATATAAAATACATTCGCCTGTGAGTAGCATGTTGAAAATTCTCTCGGACTCAATCTTGCTCCAGGCTTGTAAAACTGCTTCTTAGCACGGTTAGTTGAATAACTGGAAAGACCATTGTATGATCAGCTTGATTTGTTAAACTAATTTCCTTAAATTTGTGCAATTAAATGTATTTCGTTAAACCACCTCTTAATTCATTGGCAAAGAAATCCTTGCATCGGTCGCGTATTATTTTTGCCCCACCCCTACTTTTAGTAAAAATATATCATTTTATTCTAGATATATGAGTTATTCTTAGTCTAATGACTATGTATCTTCCCAAAATATGGGGATTGGGATTGTCTAAAAGAGTTCAATTTTGTTCCCAAGTAACTGAGTTGGAATTTCTATTACTGGTCGACATTTTGTTACTTTGTTTCAGGCAAAATGAATGAACCTCTATGTCATATAAAGTTTGCCTTGATTCAATCTTTCCCAGACCTTGGTTGTCTTTTAAGTTCAAGAACAACTTTTACTTGTGTCTATTTTTTAAGCTGTCCAACTCTGGCAAAGTTCCATTTTTGTTATCGGAAATCTTTTTTCTAACTAACGAATGTGCTGTAAAAAAAGAATAAATTTAAAGGTCCATTTTGCATTTCTGAAATATAATAAGTGAAGCTTTCTGGCATTTTTTTCATCTACAATTATATTTAGTTTTGTTATTGTTGTTGTTGCCCTTGCCTTCCACTTTACAACGGAAGGAGGAGTGCAGTAGCTTATGAGTGAATGGACCCCTGAGAACCCGAAGGCAGAAGTCTAACGTCTAGCTCACACACGTCACAAATCCTTTTAAGGGGGTGGACATCATTCATGCACTCATTTAGCCTATCGACACTTGTGAAGGACATTATTACCTTTCAAATCAGGCTCTTTGTGCTTCCGCAAACTTTGCTAGCGAATTCTTCCACTGTCGAAAACATCTATGGAAGACTTCTCTTGGACTGGTCATCTCAGGTTCCTTTTCTTGTATTACTTTCTTGTAAACTGGATGCTTTCAATAACATATTCAACTTCGAAACCAGAAGTTTAAAACTGCAATGTCTTTAAAAGAAAAAGTTGGTTGGCGAAAGGTTGGAGACCCAAGTTTCACCGAGAAATTTTGGATCAGGTGAGATGTACGTGTTAGGCCATCGACGTGAAGCAATTGCTAATTTTTTCACCTTCCAGAGAACTGGACAAATTTCGAACAGCATTATGTAGCAGGCGGATAACTTAGTGATAGATGTCTTTGTTGCCTGATAGATCACGTTTCTCTTATCGGATTTTCTTCTCTCACAAACAACTAATCTTAATTTGTGTTATTCACATAATATCGTCCTCATAAGCCTCCTTAATTTTATGAATTGCATTGCTTTGAGATTCATGAAGCTTTTGAAAAAATTAAATTCAGTGTTTTTGTTCAATTCGTTCAGACTTTCTGGGAGGATATAAAACTCCAAGGAATACATCTTAGCATATGCGAATGTAGGTGAAGAAAAATTCCTCACAAAAACACTTTAAAGTTTTTAAAATCAACTGGTTTTTAACTTTTTATCTAAATCGCAGCAATGTTATTTGATAAACACATCACAGCATTTGCAGTCTTATTGTTGAACATTATGCATCTTTTGTTTTACTTTGTGGGCTTTGAAAATTTTATACAATTTTAGATTTTTCATTTACTATATGAATAACAAGGTATAGCCTTTTCTGACTCTTGTGCCATTAAAACTAACACTCCATCTATCCATCCACCGAAGAATAAATATTTTCAACAACATACTCTGCTTGCGTCGTGCAGAAATTAAATTTAATTTTTGTCAATTTGACGTGTCCCAAGGAAAGGCTAAAAGAGAATAATGAATAACCATTACACAGAGGTTTTTTCTTACTTTCTCGTATACGAAGTACACTGAAGTGACAAAAGTCATGGGATAGCAATATGCAAATATACAGATGGCAGTAGTATCGCTGCGAAAAGGTATAAATGCGCAGTTCGTTTTCCAGAGCTTTCATTTGTGTTCAAGTTATTCATGCGAACAGGTTTTTCGTGATTTATGGCGGCAGGACCAGAATTGACTGGAAATGGTTATGTTCAGCTGCTTGCAGATCATTTGCAGCCATTCGTGGACTTCACGTACCCACACAACGATGGGATTTTTATGGATGACAATGTGCCATGTCACCGGGCCGGAACTGTTCGCTATTGGTTTGAAGAACATTCCAGACAATTCCAGCACATGATCTGGCCACCTATATCGCCCGATATGAATCCCATGAAGCATTTATGGGACAGCACCGAAAGGTCCGTTCGTGCCCAAAATCCTGCACCATCCACACTTTCACAATTATGGACGTCTATAGAGACAGCACGGCTCAATATTCATGCAGAGGACTTGCAACGACTTGTGGACTCCATGACACGTCGAGTTGTTGCACTTCGCCGGGCAAAAGGAGGACCGACACGATATTAACAGTCATCCAATGGCTTTTTTAACTTCAGTGTATAGATTTAATTCTATAATCGTCAAAAAATTCGAACTCGACATTTTGACGAATCTCCATGTTGTATAGTTCCTTGAATCGGAAAAATACCTTTCTCAGAATTATATTTATTTTTCTTTCTGGCTCTCCGTCCATCTGTCTGTGACAAAATTAACTCAAAAATGTTTTCAGTTCGATGAGATTATGAATTTAGCGTTAATACCAATTTTGAAGATTTCTGTCAAATTTTGAGCAACATCTACTCAAAAAAAAGCTGAATTGCCGGTTATTCAAATATAGATTGACAAGATAACTACTAATTGAAGAGAGGTATAGGGATAAGTCATACCAGACATTCCGCCCAGCCCCCCCCTACCCCCGAAGGCACACGGATTTAAACCCGGAGGGTTGAATAACCGGACCACCGCAACAGCAACACTGACGTGAACAGTGGTTTAGTCCTAATGGCCATCACCGGCCACAGTACAGCTTTTTCCGTAGGAAGTACTACCCGTCATTGACTATTAGTGCACCCACCAGGGTGGCGAGATCCACCCACCATGCCGGAAGCATCTCATGCTTATTTCGAGATACCCCCCGGGGAATAATGTATAGAGGAAAATACCAGCAGCAAGTGTGACATCTGTAATGTAGACATTATAGATTTGCATATCTACTTTATAGATTTAGCATCCATAATGTAAACACTTATCAAATTTTGAATTCGAATCTGACAAGGGATTGAAAGTCTACTGGCATGTACTTTCAGAAGCATTTATACATGATAATTCAGAAACGCACTGACTCAAATATATCCAATATGGTATGCGTTTTTTCTGACTATAAGTGTAGTACTGTGTCAAATTCTCTTTTCAACTTTTGTTTAGTTGAGGAAAACGCATCTTAAGCGCAAATTTCAGTTTCGATTACTATTAATAGCAGAGATAAATCTACAAACCTTTATAAAGGAAGGGGTTGCTGTGGTCACGTGGTAAGGTGTCAGCCCGTGAGCCTCAGGGCTTCAGATTTGAAACCCGATTGCATCGAAGAACCGTCGTGTAACAGGGTCTATTGCGCGTAGCTCCGTCAGGCTCAAAATTCTTCCGCTGAAATGATGTGACGTGGTGAGGGGAGGCCACCTCAAATGTCGTCCTTGTCATTTGACAGGGATTCAAAATTACGAGACCCGTCCCATAATAGACCTAGTGCTGCTTTACAACGGGACGTTAATAAAACTAAATTCTAGCTAGGAATTATATAATAGATTCAGCAAAAAAAAGGCCAAATTCACACCAAATGTGAATATTTCTGCACTATTGTATGCCAATTTCATGTAATCGTTCTCTGCCTTTCCCATAGTTCCATAATTCATTTATGTGGGAGGGAGGGGGGATAACCTCTTTATTAGAGAGTATACAAGAAAACTTTGAGGAGACCATTCCCACTGCTTTCGATTTAAAGAAAATGTTCCTGTATCTTTTTTTTTTATAATTTCAAAATGTATTATTTTTTATGCTTGTTTTTTCTAGACCTTTTCAGAAAAAAAAACAAGACAGCAAAGTCAACACTCTCTCTTTCTTTGAACAGACCAAAATAATCGTCCAAAAAGCAGAAAGAGAACGCTACTTAAGAGCCTTCCTCTGTCATCATTTGTTTTTCATCAGTCGCTGTACGTCTTAAGAGGATATTTTTCTCGTTCTCGGCAAAGGAATTAAATTGCGGGAAGGACAACGGCAATTAAACTCCCTTTTTAGAAAGCGGCTCACTCGAAATTATCCTTCCGAAAAAAAGATCATATTGTGTTTCCCGCTGCCGCCTTACATGAAAAGTGGTGAAATCTCTTTAGTTGGAAAACTGGGATATCCTTTATATGTATATAAAGACAGAAATAGCTTTATCTCTATCCATTTATTTTTAATTTTCTGTGTAGTACTCAAACGTTTTAAAGAACCCTCCTTTTTTAAAATCAGAAATAGCAGATTTTTCTAAACATTTGGGTTTGCTAGTTTAAGAGTACTTTAACTAATTTTGTTTTCCCAACGCTAAGGAGATCCATATGGAGCTTGCGCATGATTAGAAAGGATTACCCCTACATAGGTTTGTCATCTCAGTTATGATTGGCTATTACTAGAAATGTGTTAGATCATACATGAAAAACATATAAAGGACCAATTACAATTATATTTTTGAAACGTGTATATCATTCTATAAATGTAATTTATAATTATATATAGACATATTACGGTGTTTTTGAAGTATGTAAATATATTTTATTTCATAGTTCGTAAATCCGCATAATAGGCCAAAACCCATCATATATTATTCAATATATTATTATGTATTATTATTTACACGCATTTATTCTGTTATTAAGTATATAAATCCATCGTATAAATCCATTCGACAATGATAATGCTACAAAGGTTGAAATACCTTTGTTTGTATTTGTAGTTTCATTTACCAATCTCCAATTACATCCTAAGGGGCACCACAAAATGAAAATGAGATGTGTTACACCATGGTGGTTTCATATCGTCATCCTGCAGAGTACTTTAATAGGTGGGTGTAAGCTCCTCCCTCGATGACGAGACGTACTTCCGACGGGAAGGGTTATACTGTGGTCCTTCGATATCCCTACGGACTCAAAAACAATTCTCACCAGTGTTGCTATAGCGGCGGTCCAGTTATCCAGTTTTATGGTTTAAATCTATGTACCTTCGTGTCGGGTCAGAGAGTCTGGTATGACTTAAGCCTCCCTATTCCTCCTATCGATGACGAGACGTACTTCCTACAGGAAGGGTTGTCCAAGGCCGGTGATTACTTAACCACAGTTCCCGTCAGTGTTGTTGTTGCGGAGCTTCCAGTCATTTAATTTTATGGTCTAAATATGTGCGCCTATTGGCAAGTCGGAGATTCTGATATGATTTACCAATTACCATAAGTAAGGTATTTCTGTTTCCCCACCTCAGGGGGCATTTCAAATATAGGAAAGAGAAGTTTCGAAATGGTGACTGGTTCTCGCTCCCTATTGGGCACATATCCGGTATTGGGTGACTAACCACTACTGATGGCGGGAATGGCTTCCTACAGGAAGTATTGTACCGTAGCTGGTAGCGACCCTTAGATGTCAACTCTAGTTTTAGCCTAAGCTGTCTCATTGGTCCAACCATTTAGATTGTTCTATGTGTATTCAAGTGGATTGAAGTAGTCAGCTGTGATTACTAATCACCTGTAATTAACTTCGAATTGTTTCATTTCTTCGACAAATTTATTTATGAAACATTATAAATTTTATTATCAAATTAATATATTTAAAGTAGCATAATTGTCATCAACAATGAGTCTAGTTTCCATGTGTAACGCATGTCTCTAGCAACGATGAGTTCAATTTTACCGTCATATGATTCAGAAAATCTTAAGGGCCGGGATGGCCTGTTTGGATGAGCGTTGGACTCCTTAGGTTACGGGTTCGAAGCTCACCGGCCAAAAGATTCCCCGAGTGTATAGCGATTGCCGCTCGTTAAATGTGTTCGTGGTTGCAAAGTCCTCCATATTGAGAGTAATATCACTGGGGGTAGTGATTCAGAGGAGATCGTTCTCTGTTCCAGGTTTTTCCTAAATTACGATCTGAGATGTATGAAGGAACTTGCATGAATGAAGTCCACCCCCTGTGACGTGTGTGTAGCTAAGTCGTACTCTTGGCCCTAGATGGCGCTACTTGAAACAAGAGACGCATACCTTCGGCTTAAAATCTACATCATAAGTAACAACAACAACAGAAAATCTTAAAATATTTTACTTTCGAAACCGATATTGTGTTTTAAGGCGTATTCAATGTTTAATTTGGGCACTTAGAAACAACATTTACAATTAAAAGTCAAATTGGCTACATTCGTCAGTAGAACAAAGACACAAAACCTTGAAGGCGGCATATGAATCTCTCGGATTGCCTATAAGAAAGCTACAAGGAAAAGGAGAGGCAAAATACCTTGCTCCAATTATTTGCTTCATTAAAAAATTTAATATTATGCCATTCAATGAGCAAATTCAGGTTTTAGTGATACAAAACCAGCTCTAAATTTTATACTGATTAAGAATATAAATTTTGTAGTTCCCCGTGTTCGACAAAAGCATTTTTTTGGAGTTATATCTCTCTGTGGGCCTATTTGTGAACACCATAATAGAAATCTTATAAAAATAAAATATCCATGCCGTCTATACATCAAATGCAGATTTTTATCGAAATTTAGACGAAATCTATAAAGAGAAAGTTTGTCTATTCATGTATGAACGTGATCAATAAATCAATTTGATGAGCTAGATGAATAACATTTGGTAAGCTGTTTTATTATTAGAATAGTAGATAAAAACGCAAAGAAAAATTCGAACAAAGTCTTTTAATAGGTTTCCATAAATATGTCGTTATATTCTCATAAATGTAAACGTCACAATATAATGACTGAGGTAGACGAAATATGGTGAGGAGTTTGTATTAAAAATTGCAGCTCAATATCTGTTCTTAATTTTTATTGATCCAAAATAAAGTGTCTAAATTGCATATTCTCTGACGTCTTTGCACAGAGGCAGCGCGTCTTCCCCGTTATCTGAATTCGAATCCTGGTTTGGGCAAGGTTGTTCTCCGTCTGTATTGTCAATGATTTCTGTATGTATTGTGTTGCCTATACTTACTGTGATGTATACTGTATACTGATACTTAGTAATGAACGAGGGTTTTCTAAATGTTCAATGAAAAAATCGCTTATTCGATTTCTACATTAAAGTACGAAGGCCTAACAATATCAAACGTTATATTTTTACGTACATTTTTACTCTATGATGGAAAAAATACTCCTGTTTCTGTCAATGAATTGATTTTCCAGGCCTTTCAGCAATTTCTCTCTAGGAATTCAAAAACATAAAAAGAAATGAAAAGTAGATCTGTATTGTCTTAATACACTAGGTAAAAAAAGGAGAAAACATCTTCATTATCTCACCTGCAACCCCACACTGACTGTCAAATCAAAACCCACCGTAAAATGTTCCCTTAAATAGCTATACTGCGCTGAAATCAGTGTATAATTTTACCACTGTATTGTCAGAACATAATTTTGTTTTTGGAATGAGGTTTTTGGCGTCAACAAAATTCCATGGGCGAAAAATAAAAATTTTAATCCGTAGGGGGAAAATAAAAATTGTGTTATCTGCACAAGCATCTCAACATATCAGCTTTTAATAACGCATTGCCATTGCATTTACAAAATCTCTGATTTCAAAAAATAAGTTAATAAACTACAGCAAATAATACCTTGAAAACTGTCATTTTCTAGGTTTTACACGTGATTGTATGAAGTTAACGAGCACGTGATTATAAGAAATGAAATAAATAGGAAATTATATATTTTTTAAACAATAAATGCGAGGTAATTTTTTATATCGTTTGCGATACTAAAAGGACTCATTCGATGAAACAATCAAAAGGAATAAAAATATTATTTAACTCGCACGAGCAAGTGGTGCTTGGCCGTCCAAGAAAAATGTTCTGACATGATGCATTGAAATATGCATACAAGATTTCATTTTAATCTTTATATTAATTTTAATTTTTGTTAAAAGTAAGATACTAAAAACAATATTGAAGGTCACCCGAAATTAAATGTTTTATTGCTCCAATCTGTTGTAAACTGTATTTACAATAAAAGCCGTATATAGTAAGATATAATTAAAATAAATATCAAGTTTCCGGTATTTGTAAGGCGTAGTGTAGACGAATAACTATTGCATTGGCTAAAAAAACTTGTAGCCTAAACCTAAAACAAATTGTGTATAAAATAACAGTAATTAATACGACAGGCAAAATGTTGTACAAAAGAAAATATGAGACCATTGTAAACCATGCTGATCTTACTAATGACACTTGTCATGATTAAGAGAGCTGACGTTCATGAGTCGATTTTAAGCCGAATGTGCGTCTCTTGTTTTTGAAATAGCGTCAACTAGAACCAAAAGTATGACTTTCAGCTACACACTCATCACATTTGTTTGCACATCCCATTTCTAAATAGGGGCACTTTCACACACCTCACAGATAGAACACAGAATAACAACCATGCCCGAATCCAAGACGTCTAGATTACGAAGAAAACGTGCTATATATGCCAAGTCGCTTACACAATTGTAAATCATAATACCACTATTTCATTTTGCAATTCCGTATAAAATACGCTCAACGTTTAAATAACTAGCCTCTCACAAATGGAGTCTCATAAAGGTTTGAAAATAAAGATCTAAGTTTAATGATTACATAAAATATAAATCGAGTCAGCATATAATAAAAATAACAAAGGATGGCAACCTCTCGATCATTCTTTACACCAAGTATCTTTCTTCTAAACGGAGTCATTTTATCATGTTCCTTTATGCAAGAACTTTCTGCAAGCTGTCTTCAGATGACCCTTAAGATGCGCCTGAATAGATCGTTTCCGTTTCCCGCCAATCAGTTCCCGCGAAAAAAAAATTGCGAAAGTTCCTTTTTCGTTCTTTCTTTTATGGGTGATGAGTTCGGTCGAGATGACTTTTGCA